>JASGXE010006386.1:0-26123 GCA_030068105.1 Sinentomon sp. SZTP_YWyxl
TTTAAAATTTACACACATCGATGCATCGGAAGGAAGGAACACAGGCAGGCTATGAGGCTATCGAAAGCTTTGTGTGCGTGTGTGTGTGTTGAAAACAAACTGAGCCGCAAGAGTTGCTTAAAGCCCCAGGATTTTAAAATTTCCCCCGAATAGCCTGTATTTCCAATCAAATGAACCCTTGTTTTGGTTCGACTACAAAAATTATTGGTTTTATGGTTCCCGGATAAATCGATGTGAAGCCATGTCGATTCATTGTGAGGGGGAGATGCATTCGATGAGATCTCTGAAAATTCGAAACTATTTTCTAGGCTACATCAGCAGTTTAAACATTTTTGTTTCAGATTTTTTGAAAAATAATGCTTAAATTTTTCTCTTTTGCTTTTTAACCTGACACTGCGTCATCTGCGGATTGCTATCTTGCGACAAAATTGCATCATCAAATGCTTGAAAGGCCGCATTTCAGTTCAGTTCAGTTCAGTTTATTTTTATTTGCTGAATATTTTGCAAATATGTCAATTTTAAAAATTATTTACAGAACAATAACTTACTGAATAATCATACTCCACACGAAACTCACATCACAAATGAATTCTATTCAATTATCCATGAAAAACAAAAAAGAGGGGAAAAAAACACAAGATGGTTACGAAGGCGGTAGCTGTTTGGATATTCCCTGATCAAGTGCCATTGGTCCTGCAACATGAATTATTGACGAATCCCTAGGTAAATCATTCCAATCATGAAGTGTTCGCGGAAAGAAGGAAAACTGGAATGAACGAGATTTATTTAAGGGTAGGGGCCTAACTGAAATTGGAAGTTGTGAAGCGTAGCACGACGAATTTCGATCAGATTTCGTTCGAACTATCCGGATTATTTGAATCCGGACATGAGGAGACGAGGATACCTTTATTTTCGTGGTACCAAGATAGATCAACATGGTTTATTGTTTAAGAACCATGATGGTGAGAAACCATCTCGTGGAAATCACTGAATCTGCAGTGCAGGGGTACAGTCACAGAGCAATTATGACTCCCTTAACACAAGTAGGTACCTACAATCATGGGAGCAATTAATGTTTCTGTGGCTGTACACTTTGACCAAAATTGGTTCCTCGTGATGTTGTAATACCCAAGGATTTTACCCCAATTCTGGATCATAAAACAAAACCGTCTCCAAAAAACAAGTTTTCCGAAACCAAATGACAACCTTTTGTATTGGTGAGAGAAAGCATCCATCATATTCTTATACACTGCTTCAGCTTGGAACACCCGGGGAACACCATTGGCGTTACTTTGGAACACCAAAAGCCTTGGAACGCATCAAGAAGGTGTTCCATTTGGAGCACGCATAAGAAAAAAAAACACCAAGTGTTCCAATGGAACGCGTCTGGTGTTCCGCTGGAACACACATGGTGAACCTTCGGTTTAGAGTGTAGCAAGAACGCTCCCATCTGAGCAAAGCAAAAAAATAAACAAATAAACAACAAAGCAATTTTGCTTTACTGAAAAGAGAACCTCCGCAGTAAATGCTTTCTGGAATTGGGAAATTGCTCCTCCAATTGCACATACCGCGACAAGTAGTTCCCGTTTTCGTGACAAAAAATTGAAAAATGTCCCAAAATTAAACGACTCGTCTGTCATAACACTGGCACAAACATCAAACGAGCCACGAAATTATAATTAATTAATTTGAAGGTGCCACTCATGACCCCGTAATTCCCACAATTTACGGCTAGTTGCGCATACATCAAAAAGGTGATCCGTTCAATGTAAAAGCACGAAAAGCCATGCATGCATTTATAATGAATATCATGGGAAGTTTCTTTGGAATGTTGAAAAGGAAACAATGGAGCATGCCGCAGTGTGAGATTGAAACGCTGCAGTATTAAACGGATCACCTGTTATCTGCATTATTCATATCAAAACGATGATTTAGAGCATGCCGTTTATTTTTTAACTGTCACTTGATTCATTTTAATTCACTTTGCTGCGATTTTAATCATCATTTATTGTTATAGACGCCCACAATGCGCGTGTTACATTTGCGCTTTCGTGCACGCAAGCTATTTTGACATTGACGCTTGCCTTTTCCACGCAAATTTGTGTCACACCTGTTTAATGCGGATGCATTTGTTATGTTGAAATCGGAAAAACAACACTGTTCGCGGAGGAAGAGACGAGTCGGTCATGCTATTCAGACCTGGATTCCGAGATGTGGAACTCAACTAGTAGTGCGGTTATCTTCCACTTTCCCCAGACAACAAAATTGTTCTCAATTTAAGATTGCTTAACTAAAAAATGGCGCGTATTCTTGATCTTCAACTCCCTGTTGACAGCTATGTTTCAGCAACCTTTTCTTGTCATCACAACCTTTTGTCAAATATCTGCGCTATGTTTTTCGCTTAACTTTTCGTGTTTTAGAAGGGGGAAAACGCAGCTTCTAATTTTCGTACTCGGGATTAGGTATACTGCTATAGGTGTGGATTAGGTATAGAATTTTACAAACTCAATTTTAGCAATGTCACATCCGGCGATGTGACGATAAAAGATCCTCTTTTGAACTCGGTTACAAAAGGGGGCCCTCAATTTCTACAGCATAAAGTTTTTGCCAAAATCATAACGGCACAATTTTTACATGTGTGTGTATAGGTACATTAATTCCGCCACCGCTATACAACGCTAGCGATCATTCAGTTTTTTTTTTCTGATTCTGGCAAACTATTGAAGAATCGAATCAAATTCATGAGGAAGCATGCAAGCGTTGAATGGCAAATTCGGCCGCAGAGCAAAGAAATTTCACAGTTGTCGAAGATTCTAATGATTGTTCCCAGCGAAGAGGTTGACAGTTGAGTTCCTCAACCTTGGTTTGCCCATCCCGCAAACCAACCGTCCGCCCCAGGAAACCCTTCTTTGATGATCACGCGATCGATCAGGATGTGCAGGTGCTTGTACAAAGCTGCGGAGACAAAAAGCAGCCAGACGATTGTTTTCGCACAGTGAATTATTCGTTGAAGTTGTCACACGAAGCAAGTCTTCCAGAACTCGAAATTCTCGGCGACGACTTTTGCACCTGCTCAGGAAATCGAACTGCACTTGCATTTCAACTTGAGCCAACGTGTGCGCTGTACATTACAATAAACAGGAACATCACGAGAATTCTACCGAGGGTCCATCCCATTCTCAGAGTTCCCTATTAACCTCCGCTAGCCACCTGTGAGGTATAATGCGAGCATGGACCCTTGTAGTAGCCTTGCCTCCAAAAACAATTCCAGGTGCATGAACGAATTTAGTCCTGCTGTGAATACAAGAATCACACAAGGACAAAGAACGAACGGGCCCATGGCATGGCTGCAAGACAAGGTGCAAACCAAAAACAATGACGGTTGTGTGTGCAGAAGAACAAAACTCATACGAAAAACGATATAGCAGACTGAGCGTCCCCTATCCTAGAGCATCCACAGCGGGCAACAGTTTAATTCAACACGTGCCGCAAGCCTTGTCATCAGCGTTACGCCAACGCGGGAAAAACAAACGAACGCTGCTCGAATTATAATCAGCATGCTCAAAGGTATGAGTGAAACAAAACGAAGGCAATTCATCAGGCGATGCAGATGAGAATATAGGTAAACGGCCGATTAACCACCCTAACGGATGCAAGTGGAAGTTGGGTGGCGCAGAATGCCAGGAAATAATTAATGTGACTGCCTCCTTTTGTTCTGCAAGCCAGAAAAGGGAGAGCGCAAGGACACCTGAACACCTTGTGAGCAATGCAGCCCTTTGGAATACTAATTATGGGTTCGGACACTTGTAACCGTCTACACGGTTCAGCCCTTTGTAATGCAGAAAAGACTGCAGCCTTACTCCAAGAAGATCACAAGGTTTTTCTTCTTCAATAACAAATCAAAACCCGAAACATTCTGAGGAAAATGAATAGTCACCAATGTTGACCGCATTTTCTTTCGACGCTTTGGTTCTTTGTGAAGCACTCTGGAGGAATACCTACATTAAAGAACCATCAACGATCCAGTTCTTCGAGGGAAAACTTCAAAATGAACTGAAGGATAGGAATTTTTACCATCGGTGTCTCAGTTAATTTTTACTCCAAAAGGACGATTGATGATAAAACCAGTGCCGCAACGCAGCAATTCAAGTGCGATTCAGTTCTTTGAAGGTACGAGAAAATTTGAGTTGCAGCTCATAGGAAGAAGTACCTATCTCCAGGAAGAAGTATCTTTAACCAGAAGCAGTGCAGCTCTTGAGCTGCTAAGAGAAGTTCTTGAGCTACAAAATGCACATTGAGGAAGATGGATTAACAATGATTTCATACAAAACCACGAACCTCTTAGGTATCACTGCAAGCGAATCGTGCAGCTCTGGGCAACACAAAAAAACAGTCCTGAAGGAGATATGGGAATCTGCAAGTCTACACAAATTCAGGTTCTGCGGAAGACACAAAAACGCATTCTGTGCAAGATGCACCTACTGGGGAAACGAATGCTTTTGGACCATGAATGATTCAGACGTGTGGTAAAGCGGCCTGAGAAATGCACTCTGATATAGAGAATGAATCCGTGTCCATAAGAATATCGCATCAGCGATTACCTTGAATGATCTAGATAAAATGCACTGAAACCACCGAAAGTTGCAATACCATCAATGAATCTGCTTTTCACACTGAAATGCGCTCTCATCAGGAAGAGAATTGTTTCCACCATGCCTCATCATCAGCAATTCAGTTGCAATTTGTGCTGCAATTTATGCGGAAGGTTGTGGGTATTAATCGGATGAGCATGTCCCATCATGTTGAATTTTCATGTCTTTTTGCAAGTCAAGTTCAAAGGAACCGCCTGTACAAGATGTGAACCCATTTTCAACTGGCGAAATGAGCATTGCGATTGTGATCACAAACACGCGAAACAGTTTCACAGTTCGTGACTCAAATCATCTAGATACGAGTATTCGTAAGTCTGCGGCATCATCACAATGAGCGCAGCCTCCCACAAAGGCGCGGGTGATGAGAGAGAAGCGGCTCCACGAGGTCCCCCATTGCATGACCATCGCAGGGCCAATTTGAATCCAATCATGAATTTTTGGACCACTTGCTCATTCCCTTGCGCCGCCTTTGTGTATTATTTATCGTTATATGTTTACCCGGTGGAGTTTTTTCGTCATTTTTTATGTTTCATTTCAGGTGCTACTGTTTAAACATGCACAGTCACGAATAATGCTAATTAAGTTCCTCCTTTGAAAGAAATAGCACCATTGGTAGGCACCTCTATACACCACCACGCTTTTTGTATGTACTCAATGGCGCATTATTAAGGCATTATCGCTGTTTACAGTTGGAGTGCTGCACAATATTTCGGCACTGAATGATCTGGTTGACAGTCAGTGGACAGGTTGAAACAAAGTGAATTCATAACAAAGGGCTCAGCATGCTGCCTTGAAGAACACCTTCGGATGAAGAACGTTTTGTGCGAACTCCGCATGTTTGTCGCAGCGATTCCTGATGGAGAAC
The DNA here is from genome assembly GCA_030068105.1 of Sinentomon sp. SZTP_YWyxl. NCBI lineage: Eukaryota > Metazoa > Arthropoda > Protura > Sinentomata > Sinentomidae > Sinentomon > Sinentomon sp. SZTP_YWyxl. Next base: position 5,518 of record JASGXE010006386.1, read on the forward strand.
TTTTCACATGGAGGTTCACACTCTAGAAAGGCCCCAATTTGATAGGTGTCATAAAATACTGCGGACAAACCAGCCCCTCAAAGGCATATGATTTGACCAACATGAGAATATCAACGGCACTGAGCGAATCTTTAATGCAACGCCAATGGAATCTTTAAAAAAATGAGCCTGGTCATTTTTCGTTACCCATACTTTTCAGTAAAAAATAAACCGTCGGAACTTACAACGCAAATCGAATCCCACGCAGTTATACGGGTTGCCAAGGTAATCCAATAGATTAGCACTGACTTGAACATGATCTTACCTGAAAAAGTTGAAAAATAAACGAAATGTTCCATTAACTTGCAGTTGCAATATATCAGGTGAAAAAAAGTGTCTATATATGTTCGGAAAAGAAAATACAAAAGGACTTTGACTTTATTTAATTATTCTTAATTGATTCTTTTGCACAATACAACTGCAAAGGTGGCAGTGGCTAAAAGTAATAATTATAACAGATGGCAACAATGGGTTCAGATACAATCATTCGAGAAAAGGTCATTCGACCTCTCACAGAAATTTAAATTTAAAAAGCAAACCAAGGATGGCAACATATCAAGCGCATCAACGAAATAAATCGTGTCTGTCAAATGTGAATTTATATTTTAGCAGTGTTATTCTCTGGTTTGCTATATGACCCAGGCAAAATTGCATGACCAAAGTGTCCATTCGCGGATCTCAATGATGGAAATGTTTTGATTGAGACAAAACTGACCGCGGCATCAGCCACAAAAAATACACGTCATGAAGTGCGTGTTGTGGCAATTATACATACCCGAGACAACAAAAAATGTATGTCTGTGGTTAATGCAGCTTTAAGTCGCATGTCCTCTCTGAATTCTTTCAACCCTTTATGACGCTACAGCGGCATTTCATTCAAATCCAGCAATTAGGGTCTTTCCCTCCTTGTGCCATATTTCTTTTCGTCACGTGATTAAGCTACATCCGACGATTGCCACGATTGTCGTACATCCCGGAGTCCCTTCTATACGTCTGCGTCCATAAGCGCCTCGGGGTATGGAGTATAGTCTGGAATAGCTCATTATAGATTGAAATTAAACCAACACCCATGGTCTATCTTAATCACTGCTTTGAAGCTATGGATTTCCGAGAGGCTTCCCATAATAATTGATGAAGTTGGCACACCACAATAAATATCCCAAATGTTTAAAGTTATGTTGCTATGGACGATTACTGATTGCTGCGGGATCACTTAGAACCAGCACCAGAAATGTTTTAATGCGTGTGATTGCCACGGTGATGAAACTCAGCAAATCGGTTCACTGTTAATCTATTGCACTCGGTGTTAATCTAGCTAGCGTAGCCAATAGAGATAGGGCCACAGTCTTCTTGTAACACTGAGAATGTAAGTGTATTGGTCCCTTTGTTACCAGATTCCCTTGTCTTTGTTGACGAAGGTGCATTTGCATTCTCAAATCTCAATGTCAAAAGATTAAAAAACGTATTTCGCCAAAAATAGGCGAGGTAACATAACACGGTTATTTGACTTTTGACAAGGTAATCGAAAAGAAAAAAATCTGACACGGTGTCTTGTCTCTCTTATACGTATTTGCTTGGTTGTGAGCTCTGGAGGCATGGGTTCGCACGATTCCAAACATTTTTAATTTTTTTTTCGGTTTCAAGTTCAACATCGTAAACATCGATAGCGGGTGCGGGGTATGGATTGCAATAAGGTCCACGGCCAACTTTCCACTTTCTGCCATCCCTGATGCATGTGGGGGAAAGTACCCATAGGTACGGTTTCCACGCCAAACATTTGTGCATTGAACTGCATCTCAGAAAGAAAGTTTTGGTGACTTGTCATAAAGATCTATAAGAAGTGGCATACGTATATATCCAGCTTCAGAACACCTTTTGCCTGCAGTTCACTGGCTGGCTACTCAGCACACCCCCAATATTTAATTTAATTTCAGCTTCTCCCCGGTTCTGGCTCGAAGCAGCTATATGCTAAAGGCAATCGAATACGACGAGGTACCGAAACTCATTTGCTTTATTGGCCCCAAAGGGTTTGGAATTTTTAAATTTCCAGTCGCGCCTTTTCAGTGTGTTCGTTTTAATGCTATGGGGGAGGAATATTCTCCGCTGAATGCGTATATCTTTGTTCTCGAACGAACAGGCTCGGAATTAAAACGAAAAGAACTTAAATTTCGTGGGGATTTAGGTTTTCAAACCTGCATCACCAAATCGCCTATTTTAGGGGTGACTGCTTCGATATCCCCATTGCATGGGTCTACACAGGTCAGGACTGATATCTGCATCCATTCATATGATATGCCTATGTTATATCAGCGATATAAAGTATTGAGAATATCATATACGCGTAACAGCAATTCGGCATTGCCTCTGTAACCTTGAGGGTATTCTCAATTCAGCAGGAAATGATTGGCTTTTCTTTCCTAAATCTGGAATGGGGAGAGGGAAAATGTTCCCTCAAGCCGATAAGGCATCAGGATAAAAAAATAATATAACCTATAATTTTCATGCTGTCCCGAATAGAACCATGCCGACCTTGGCTTCATGTCCTGATGCTCTTTGGAGAAACCTGGGAACCTACTTTTGTAATTCTGCAGGTGAATTTTGTGGCAAAAGTGATTAAAAGTTATTTGGAAAGAATTGCAAATTTCATCACACATAAAATGTGCCTACAACGCTTTTTTATTGCGAGTTTTGGGAAGTTCGAGCAAACCGAATGAATCAAATTCCGCTTGAAAGATCAACAAAATCCAACAGACAAATAAGTCATCTTATTGATGCTGCAGGGATGAAATAACCTGAGTGATTCGGCGTGGCCAATTTAAAAGGAGCTAAGTGAAAACGTTAAGAAATTTTTTCATTGTTGAGCAACAATGCTTTTTGAATGGGAAATCACAGGAATAGAAATTAAAGTGTTTTAGACTTAGCACGTTTTAATTTGTGCACGGCGAAGCACTTAGGCTATTTCATCCCTGTGGCATCGTTATGCAAGTGGAATCTCCCTATTGCGTCGGACTCAAATGCGACATTTCATTCAGAGCCCATGATAACACACGGAGATTGTTTCTCCAATGTGACATTGAATTGAAACCAAAGAACAGTTCGTTCCCAATTGTTTGATCACCAAAGGATCGATGGCAAATTATTTTGTGGTGAAGATGTTTACCCACAGATGTTATCCCATTTAAGATGCTGCCTCCTTATCACAGTTGATATAAAAGTTAGAAGTGCTACATTACCATAGGTTAAAAAAGAAACTTTATTCTATTTCTGGGGAGTTTACTTTCTGCAGAAATTCATTGTTGCTCCAATTTATAACATTTGTGAGAAAGGTAATTAGTCGGTACTATCGCTATCACTGATTTTTTCAGTGCCAAATCTACACATGCTTTAGTTCAATGCCGAGTTCAATGCGTGCTTTATAGGTTTTCACTTTAGGTTTCAGTTAGGTTTGATAGAACTTTGCCGCAACCCAAAAATTCACGCACCTCCATCCAATTCAGAGCAATCACTAATTGCTATTAAAAGACTGTTTCAAATCTCACAAACAGGCGTTGCTAAAAATCGGTTTGCCTGTGCATGCCTGCGAGCGGATTTGATGGAGCCAATATAAATTTTAAGCTGGCAATCCAGCTTCTAAACCGGGGGAGCTCGCTAACCCCCTCTCCCCGTGATCGGGCTGTTTAGTTTAGCATTCAGGACGCATTTTTATCAGTAACATGCTCAGCCGCGAGCCGGCTCAGACCTAGTTTAATTAATGACTTTGAGTCGATGTCTTGCACAGGAGGTTTCAAAATTCCCAGTAAAGCTCTTTGGACAGGTACATGCTTTATTTTTTCCAATGTGCCATGATCCGGGGTTCACCAAGGGATGCTTCGCAAACTGCTTTTCCGTCGGCATTTTGCACGGTTTCCGCAAACAACGGTTTCCGAGCTCCACTTCTTCATTGCCACAAAACAAGTTCAGCATCCTCATCCGGGTTTGCATTGGGACTTTCGAAAAACACAATTCTATGCATGGGTATCGCTTTGTTTCCAGTACCCTTTCCAATGGCCGGCCACCCCTGAAATCTTGCCGATCTTGTTGGGGGTTTAATTTTTTCAAAAGGCGGCACGCGTGCTATTTCAAAGCTGAAATTGGGAACTTTATCGCCTTCTGAAGTCGGTGCACTCTTTCACTCGGCTCGGTCTATTAGCTGAAAACAAAAGGCGGCTGGGTGACATTATTGGCCGTTAAAAATATTTAATTTTGCGTTACTCTGATCACGCTTTCGGAGCCGGCCCTTGCTGATCCTGGGGTGTGAGAGGGTTTTATTGGCGGGGTGCACTACCTTCTCTCAGCTACAGACAAGGTTTCGCCCTCCCTCTTTTTTTACATCTGGAGGAGTGAGAAATCATGGTCGTTTATTTTCCAATTTCGTCTGCGTTTGGTTCCTTAAAATCCTAATGAATGGGCTTTTGTTTCATTCTACAGTTCTCACCCTTTGGGTAGAGCTTTCCGGAGAAAAGGGGTTGCCATTTTCATGAGCGCAATTCATGGAATGTTGGAGATGAATGACCCCCCAGATTTTGACAGTGACAATTGGGGCAGTGACGGTTGGGGTCCCACAGGACCCCAAACTCAGGTGCTGATTTAATCCCCTTATTGGCCCCCCATAAAGAGAGGGCGATGTTTTGCAGGGTGCCAGGAGAAATTACAATTGCCTTCCGCAATTTCCAAAAATCTGCTTTTGTGTGGAAAGCACATCTGGATACGAATCTTGAACATTGCTAGTTTTGACGCATGATAGTTCAGTTCTATCCCCTGACCTCGATAATAATTTTTCTGATCCACCAAGAAGAAATATTTCCACAAACAGATCATGAATGGTAGAAGGTCTTTCTCTGGTGGTAGGTGGCATGCTTTCAAATACACAATACCGATAATAAAGTGCAATGCTCATTACAATTCCTTTTTTCCGCGAACACTTCGGGAGTGGAATTCCCTCTCCAAGGATTCACCTGTCCTTGCAAACTTTGCAAATCATGCTTGAACATATTTTCAATACCATGAACGTGATAATTCATTTCCTCATTAGAACTGATCTTTTAGTTTCATCATCGCAAGTCGTTTGGACAAGGTATGGGTCAATTCCTTTGCATTTTTTTCTCTTTCTTGATTTCATAGCCTACGTCAGTATATCAGTTCTGTATTTTGTTCTCCACGTTAATTTTATAAATGTTGTCCTCAAAATGTGGTTTTATGTTGTTCATGTTGCTGTCTTGTCACGTCATGCTGAAATTAATATTTGCATTTTTTGTGCAAATCAAAATAAAATACAGTATGACAATGCGTAAAAATGTTCCAGGCCTATATCATTGAAAATATTCCAAGTCTCCGACAATAGGAAAACAATATAAATGTTCCTGGTCAAGTGCAATGAAAATGTTTCAAGTCTATAACAGTGTGTAAATGTTCCAGGTCCATTGACAAAGAAAATATTCAAGTCCATAACAGTTTGAATGTTCCAGGTCCATTACGATGAAAATGCTCCAAGTCAAAACAGTGTAAATGTTCCAGGCCCATGACAATGCAAATGTTCCAGCTCCATCTGAGACATTGATTGTTTGCTGCTAGCATTCCCTTTGAGATCGGAACACATTTTGAGTCAATCATTGCAGATGGCTTTGTACTGGGTGGCCACCTAAAAACTAAACCAAAATTTTGTCGTTGCGTTTTTCATGGCTGGTCAGTTCGTTATGTGTCAGTGCGATTGCCATGGAGGCAAATAAGAAGGCGGACCCCTTCAGACCTCACTCTTGATGAGGGTATTTGTTGGCAAACAATCCTTACGAATCGGATCTTTCGATAGATGTGTCAGCGAACAACATTTTCAAATCGAATTTCTTACCACTTGCAGCAGATTCGTTTTAAAATGACGCCCTGTACATATGCACGTCCCTCGAATAAGCGCGTATGTGTTAATGGAATCGATGGGCTTATTCAATTCCATGCTTCTGTTAATGACACTAATTAGCAAATATAGAGGATGCTTTAAAGAATTTCTGACTTTTCAGCCACTGTTTTGTTGGCTTTTAATCGCGGAATTTTTGAGACTTCACTGGGTGTGTCATAATTATTACAGTTCATCCATGGAGTGACTTTTACCATTGCATTCGCTCTTATTTTTTTTCTGAAGATTTTCGTAAAAAATATTTATCGTTGATCATTCATTCGACAACCATTTCGATTTTCACAACCAGTGCTGATTGTGCCATTCCAAGAACAATGGTGACTTTAAAATTGAAATCAGCGACCCTGAAATCAAGCTTCAGTGCAACATGAAACTGCTGTGCAACTGACACTATTTCGCAAACAAACTCGACTGCAGCACACATCGCGTTGTAAAAGAATCCAGCAGCACACGAGATCAGCAATATTTGGAAACAAACTGGCCTGCACCACACGTTACGCCTGAAAACAATCTGCTATGCAACACACATCGACTTCGGAGGAGTAAACTAGTCTGCAGCACATATTGCGCCTGGAAACAAACTGCTATGCAACACATATCAACCTCGGAAACCATCTTGTTTGCAACACACATTGCGCACATTGCGCCTGAAAGCATTCTGCTGTGCAACACACGTCATCGTCGAAGACATACACCTCTGCTGTGCATATTACGCCTGATAAACAAACTGCTATGCAACACACATAAGCCCAAGAAACAAACTTGTCTTTGGCACATGTCGCGCCTGAAAACAATCAGCTATGCAACACACATTCGCCTCGGAAACAGGCATCTCCAGTACACATTGCGCCTAAAAACAATCTGCTATGCAACACACATCAGCCTCAGAAACAAATTTGTCTTCGGCACATGTCGCGCCTGAAAACAATCTGCTATGCAACACACATCCGCCTCGGAAACAGGCGTCTCCAGCACACATTGCGCCTGAAAACAAACTGCTATGCAACACACATCAACCTCGGAAACAAACAGGTCTTCGGCGCATATTGCGCCTGAAAACAATCTGCTATGCAACACACATCAGCCTCGGAAATAAACAGGTCTTCGGCGCATATTGCGCCTGAAAACAATCTGCTATGCAACGCACATCAGCCTCGGAAACAAACTGGTCCGCCGCACACATTGCGCCTGAAAACAATCTGCTATGCAACACACATCAGCCTCGGAAACAAACAGGTCTTCGGCGCATATTGCGCCTGAAAACAATCTGCTATGCAACACACATCAGCCTCGGAAATAAACAGGTCTTCGCGCATATTGCGCCTGAAAACAATCTGCTATGCAACACACATCAGCCTCGGAAACAAACTGGTCTGCCGCACACATTGCGCCTGAAAACAATCTGCTATGCAACACACATCAGCCTCGGAAATAAACAGGTCTTCGCGCATATTGCGCCTGAAAACAATCTGCTATGCAACACACATCAGCCTCGGAAACAAACTGGTCTGCCGCACACATTGCGCCCGAAAACAATCTGCTATGCAACACACATCAGCCTCGGAAACAAACTGGTCTGCCGCACACATTGCGCCTGAAAACAATCTGCTATGCAACACACATCAGCCTCGGAAACAAACAGGTCTTCGGTATTGCGCCTGAAAACAATCTGCTATGCAACAGACATCAGCCTCGGAAACAAACAGGTCTTCGGCGCGTATTGCGCCTAAAAACAATCTGCTATGCAACGCACATCAGCCTCGGAAACAAACGGGTCTGCGGTATAGATGTTGCGTGAAAACAAGCGGCAATGCAACACACATCGCACTTGAACACATCGGCTATTCAATAAATCGCCGGTAAATTCACTCGTTTGAGAATTTCGATTCACCCTGCCTGATGAAAGAAGCCGGACTGAAGAGCGTATCATGAAGCATGCTTTTCGTTCCTTTTCAAACAATCTCAGAGGCAAAGAACCACTGAATGAACCAAGTCAATAAGAAAAATCATTCATCGCCTGAACTTGCACCCATGCACAGGATTTTCAAAAGTGACGGGACAGCTTCTCTTTCGAAGATCTTATTGGAGTTTCACCTGAAACTTGAGGTGTTAGAGGTGTTACTTTTTTGAATCCGACTGAGCCACAGAGAACTATAGCAACCCAACGACAACGTAAGGTCCAAATACAGAAGTGTGACAAAGAGCAAGAATTAAAAATGGTGTGCCTATTACGTTTGTGGAGAAGTGGGGCTTCCAGGCCCCATAACATTTGAAAACCCTGTAAAAATACGTTAGACTTTAGCCATTGCAGACCGTCGCAGGAACTGCTGACCTCTCCACCCCACTTTGGGCAACAATGATGGCTGCTCATGAAACCAATCCTCACCACCGGCCACCCACAGCACAGTTCGCCACTGCTCTAATGTGAAATGTCAACAAGGAAAGAAAATGTAAATAGAACTCGGAAACCGAACTCGGTGCTGTGGACTGCGCGGGAGTTAAACACAGAAGCGAAAATGGTTTGAGAAATACTTCGGAACTGCCAGCAAGCACTTCGAGTACTTAATTTGGGAGCTCCCCGTCATTTGCCCGACCTGCTTCGCAGTCGGTAAACATTGGTCAGCAACGCACACGGCGATCAGCGCTTTCTCCTGCCGCTTTCTATCCGGAAATATTCACAATGGCATCCATTTTGCCGACTTCTTCCACTGTTAGGGGACGCATCCTCCTCAGGCTTTTGGAAGCCCTGGAAGTTGACTCTGCAACAGAATAAAATCACTGCTGGGTCCACCTTATCAAACACAAAAGCGTCTCAAAATCAGGCGACGAAAATCATCCCCTCGAGGACACGGTTTTTATGGAGAGGCCAATTCCACAAATTGTCGTTCAGTGCCAGCTCACATGCTTTCGCTGCATCTTTTGTTTCGTTCTGGGTAATGATTTGGCTACAGCTGCAGTGATTTTCCTTCATGATCTCGCTCACAAATGGAAACTCGTTGGCTCTCTCCTCTGACATAAATCCTGAAAAATTGTGTTTAGTTTTTTTTGTTATTTGAAGGGACATCCCCCACAAAGTGAACCGGGGGGCAAGATCCCAACAGCAGAGGCGTTTTTGGCAGAGAACCTGTCAGAGTGAAGTTTGGAACCCTAATTGGAAGAGTAATATCCACTTGTGTGTTGATTTTGCATTTCGTTTCGTTGAAAATTCCGTCATGAAAGCTTTCAGTTTTGTCTGTGAGAAACCTGATCATGACTGACTGAACTATGACCTCCTTGTCAGGTATAGAAGGTTTGGTAGAAGGTTTGGTGGAAGGTTTGGTAGAAGGTTTGGTGGAAGGTTTGGTAGAAGGTTTGGTAGAAGTTTTGGTAGAGGTATGAAACTTTCGGTGGTGAACACTGGTGCAAAAGTTCCGACAAGAGAGCTTTGCAGAGAATTGGTTCAAATTCAGGTGAAAATGTGGCGTTTCTGCATGGGAAGGTGAGCCAGAACGAGGTAGAAAAATTGGCGAGTCTTCTCCAACAAACATGCTCTTGGAGAAAGAACAACGTCCTATGGCCGGGCTTGTCTCTGTCGATCCGAATGTCATCAGATATCCACGCAAGCCATGTCTTTTCATTTCATCTTTCGTTTACCATTTGGCTCAAAAAGAAGACTCTTCTTCTAGGTCTATTTCGGTAAAAAGTCAGCTTGCACTCGATCACCAAAACCAATTTCTTGTTCATCTTCGAATTCTTCTTCTGCATGTGCCATGGTGTGTTGCATTTAGGAAGTGCGCGAATACGTCTATTTCTCCAGCTTTTGCAATTGCTGCACAATTGTCTACAGCGAGGCAGAAAATAGTTCTCGCATTGTCGTAAATTGATAGACTTCCAGCAGCAAATTATAGAGAGAACACCACACAACCATAGTTGTCGGACGTCGAAAACAGCACACAGCGAGCCATAAACAAACTACAAACAAATGTCATTGCGCTCGTGGAGAGTTACAAGACTCCAAAAAGATTAGCATGGATTTGGAAAAAGTTCCAAGATGTCATGTTGTGTCCCGGAATGTGGAGGTGGAAGTATCAGACGCTCGCTAAAGTTACCCAGAGTCAAAAATAATTTAAAAATGCAACCCACAGCAATCACGCAACGTCCGGGGAAAGTTGCTGCGTTTAAGATTCCCCTATAGTGGTTGAGAGAAGTTAAATGTCAAATAGGAAATCATTGGTTTGAAAGTACCCATCATTGAGCGTAATTTTGGACATGTTTTACCGTGCTCTTCCCAAAGAGAGTGCTCACATGTCCGGCAAAAGTGCCTCCCAAGTGCTGATATCGAATCATCACTTCGGAAATTTTTATATGGCAGACATCCTCTCTTCCACGAGTTCACTTGAAAGTAATCGCGAAGATGCGTGCGAAAATTACCCCCTTCGCCAAATTGATTGCATTCATGATCTAAAATCACGCTGCATCCGTGTTTTGGTAAAATCATGCCGGAGTGTGCATAATTTTAAATTTGCACATTTTTATTCTCGTCTCATCGCGGTTTGCCGGGCAGATTCTCCTGCTGTCCTGCACTTGCTGTATAGATACGTGAAGGCATACGCTGCTGCGGAGTGGGTGGTGCAATACAAGAGACATAAGCGCGCGGGGTTCGTTTTTGCCAGTGTGAACCATAAATTAAAGTTTCCGCTTGATTCCTGGAGTGAAGTTGGGCGCCCCGAATTCCACTTGCACGAGTTCATCTTGGACTCCTCAGCTCACAGCTCAGCTGAGGCCGGTGGATGGCGCAAAACCTGTTTCTCGATCTGCTGCCGCGGGCTGCTGCCACAACGGCCGGGGAGTCGACGGCCCGGTTTCTTTCAGGCAGCAACTCTTCCAGAGTTCCCTTCTTCCGCCAGCTCCACGAAGCTGCAGAGAAATCTTGGAGGAAGTTAAAGAAAGCCGAGCGTCCCAGTCAAAACTCGACACCGACCCGACAGAGTCAGTTCCCGAATCCCTTCTCTCCCCCCGTTTGCATTCGATCAAGCCCAAATTCAAATGAGTAATTCTAGGCACGTACTGGCAGGCTTTACAGGCGACTCCGGCAACTTTCGAGTCTCTGCAATGTGAGGCCTGGCCTGGGGTGAAGGGAAATCAAAATTTTACGCGTTATTGGGAGGGTCGGAGGGTGGGAGGTTTACCCAGGGAGGATAACAGACGACGATAAGGCAGGGAGTTGAGAACGTGGGGATTCAGATAGGCTATCATCAAAATGAAAGATTCCTTTGCACACGTTTCTGTGAAGTCATCTTTGCCGAGGAGGAACCGAGGAACACTGAGTTTGCTGTGAGACGAAAATATATTGCATATTATAACGGGAAAACAACACAATAAATATTCGTGTGATATGCCGACCAAAAGTAAATCTGAAAACACCCACAAATCGGCAAAGCATCCGACGCATATGATTAACACAAAAACATGACCGGCAATTGAAATTCTTTGGCTGATGGATGAAATTGGAACAGGCGAATCCCTGCAGTCCTTGGACCAAAAACGCCAGAAAAATCAGAGACACCAACAAATAGCCCTTCCGAGAATCGGCATCTGTGATTTCAGAACAAATGAAAAAAATCCAGACGTTAAAATGCCTCTTATAAAGTTTTAAGTGTGTAGCCGGATTGGTAAAATGGAGAAAAGTGAACGCTCCAAGAGGTAGCTGAAAGCAGATATGTGAAACTCACTGGTGTATGGGCAAGAATAGATCCAGACCGGTGTGGCTGCAAGTGCAGGGTGATGAGAAAATGTCACCACCAAAACCTTGCACGCATGATCCTTTGGCTTTTTTGCAGACACTTTTCTTCACCGGCGAACATCGGACGCGAAATTGCTTACAACCAAAATTTCGACATACACTCTCGAAAATTCTGGTCAAAATTGGTTGGCTTTCGTGTGTTGGTAGGTGCATCCACAAATAGATGCCGTGCGATGGCCTGCTGGCAATGGCACAACTTTTGGCCATTGAAATAATCTGCTGACTTTCTGCACATGGCCTCGATCAGCTGAGCGCTCGGCTGAACTCGATCGGCCTGCCTCTTTACCAACTTTCCATTCCAAATAAGCATGATGGGTCTCGGACCTCAAAAAGTTTCGGAAGACTGTTTTTGAAGCACGGGTTTTCCCGCATAAAATAAGTTTGACATAAAAAATATGGGCTTTCCAACTGACACAGGTCATAAAGCAACCACAATTGAACACAACGTGCTGTCTCGTAACGTTAAAGCAAAATTCGCCCGGACTTTGATGTAGGCGGGAACTTCAATTTGAGATGCCTTCGATTCGGGCTGCCAGCCACGGCAAACGAACAATGCATATTTCACGCAACTGTGTCGAATTTTGTCCAAATTCCATGAAGGAAGACGGGAGTGATTGGTGACGGACGGACTGACGGACCTGCCCGTTGCCATGGGAAACACCTAATTTGCATTGAATGGCGATCGGCACAGAGCGACGCAATTGCGCTCTGGCGGCATCTTTTGAAACTTCTGTCGCCCTCAAGGCACTGCGCTGCACTGCACAACGATCGACTTTTGAAATTTATAACTCTGTCGTCGCACCGTTTGAAAGCACCTGGGCTGGAATCATTCATCAGATTTAAACCATGGACGTAAGAGCCAGGGGGCAAGAGGGACAACTCCCCCACGGAGAAATTCCATTGCCTTCCAGAATGCCATCAAACGGTAAAAAGGACCACACACTGAAAATCAACCACAAGAGGAAATTTGCTCAAGTATCATGTGCAAGAACTTACTGGGCCGGAAAAGTTCCAGTGTCAAGGCCAGTGTGGAAAATATTTCACGTGGAAATTTGGACTTTGTTTCACGAATTTTGGACGATTTCTGTGTGACGAGGGCGTTTTTAGCTCGTATGTGGGGTCACGTTTAAGATTAGTCAAGGTGGTTTTTTGCCATCTATTTTCTGTGAGCCTGCACACTAAAGACTGATGTTTTTAGGCTATTAGGCTGCCGCCCCTCGTGCACTCAGAATACTTCGACCACCTGGTAGAACAATAGGTATTCTTTCCCTGGGAATTTGACGGTGGCCCGTCATCACTTGGCGCTCCTGTCATGTTACGAATATGTTACGTTATGTGGTCAGTGTTATATTGCTATCGTCACGGATGAATTTATTCGGCGATTGTCTTGGCGACATTATGTAGATGAGTTACCTATACAGGTGTAACGATGGTGCGGCTGACTCGAAATTCAAAGCAGTCAACATATGAGCCTCCTCCACCAGATTTAATATGGCAGTTTCAGTTATTCAGGAGCAACATTTAGTGTTAGCTTTGAGAATGGTTGGCCTGAACTCCATCACATTTACCACGTGGACTTCCCCTTTCACTGACTTCACAAAACATTTGAACGCTTTTTCACCCGCATTGCTCGTGAGAGGAATTCCCTGCCACCAACTTCTCCGCTCCTCCGTAAGCCTGCTTAACCACCTCAAGAATTGGACTAGAGTTCATCTTTTATTTGTTTTTCACCTTTTTCTTTTGGAGTCTTTCTTCCTGTTCTACCAATGTCCTAATTGTTTTATCATTTTCTCGAAATAATTTTCTTCATTAACAGTATCTAAATAGTTTTTGACTTCTGTGTGTATCCTCCACAAACCAGTAAATTTGTAATAAATAATAAATAAATAAATAAATAAAAATAATTAAACTATACCGCCATAGGTGCCTGCTGAACAGAGGGACCATCATCTGCGGGAGTTTCAAGATTTGAAGATTGTCGCAAGAAGTTATCGGCGCAAATTTTCAACTATATATCAACTCGACCATTTGCATCATAAATTGCCAGCACTCTACTGAATGATTTATGAATGATTGCCTGGCACAAACCGTCACAGGAGGTGTTCTCATGTCAGACATGCATAACTTCCCTCATGGTGCCGTGACATGGTCAAAAGGGCAAACAATGGATGCAGTGACAATGTTTCAAGATGCATCATTCAAGGCCACTTGCGACAAGAAATTCAACTGGCGAATTTAAACAGTCTTCTGAATGAAAACCCAAATAAAAGCTGGGCCCACAGTTCGAAAATAGATAGACCAATACGGTTGGTCCGATCCGAACATAAAAAAAGCTGCAGGAACTTGAAAAACGTTAAAAAAAATTAACGGTGGAGTATTCGAACCCGAAACAATCGTAAAGCATTGTGAATAGGGTGGCAATAAACAAAGAATGAGTAACATGCAACCCATTGCATGCATGCATAAATTTTGGCAACTGTTTTGGAAGTGTCAGAATTATCTTTTTGCCACATGTCAGACCATGAGATGGGTGGTGGTGGGTGTGGGATAAATCTTGCGCAGATGTTGATGCAATTCTAACCTGTGGAGCTGCTGACCTTTCATATGTTAAGCTATTCGCTCCTAATTTCACAACGAAAAGGATGGGAAATTCACATAGAGGAGGAAAGCAAATGAGTTGCCAGCGAGACCATTATGGTCCCTACACAAATTCCAGACAATATGACCATTTTAAGGTATTAACTTGTTGCAAAAGAGAGATGGTCGATAACAAAATACCAAGATGGGAAAAAGGTTGTTGACTAAGCACAGAAACAGTTTGATGGATGATTTGACCATCAAGGAAGAAAGATTATAGATGGCTCTTGCAGCGTCGGAGTTACGGATACAAACCTAAAAAAAAAAAATCAACAACACAGTTGCCCAATAAATTATAACCTATTTTTAATGAACTTCTGGTGACCCACATGAGAAGGAAAAACATTCTTGAAATTTTCCGCGACATTAAGCTCCATCGATTTAAAAAAATTTGCACAAGGCATTTGACTTCGGTTCGTGGTTTGGCAAAACTCACGCTCTCTGAGAACCGATTATCTACCGCATACATCGTAGCTAATTGCGGGTTTCTGACAATAATAAACTGCCATAAAGCACTCGCTAATCCGCCGGCACATGTAGGTACCCGCCAGAAACGTCGGCTGCTAATTCATCATTGAGATTCCTATCAAATTTCCCGAAAAAAAATTAAATGGCTCCTTATCAAAATAATGTGTGGCTCTCGCTCATAACTCATAAAGTCCCATTGGTCACGTCTTGGCTTCTGCTAACGAAGCTTGAGCATTTGAACAACCTGCGGAGGTTTCAATCCTTGTTAACCTGGCATATTCTACCCAATGTACAGTGTACACCATGGCCACAGTTACCACAGCCTTCCTTCCAATGGGGGTTATTGCTGCTGATGTCTTGGTAGCAACAGTTTGGTGCCATGAATCCTGAAGCTACGGCTTTTGTTTTAAGCTTTAATCTCCCTTTCGACGATTGGTGTTGGGACTGAATAACCGCACATTTGAAAACCGGGATGCTCAAATCGCTGTGAGATTTTGCATCTTGCCAGCTACCAGGGTTCTCCAGGCTAATATGCAAGCAGGTGCGTTCGAAATGTGCTCAGGCAACTCGTCCTGAGAGCGTCAATTTGAGCCAAACTTCTCACTGTATCAGCCGTGTTTGATTTCCGAACGATTAAAAACTGCTGTGGCACAAGAACCAATAACGACTGCTTTATATAACAAGCGCAAACAAAAGCTCGCCTGTGGACAATGGGAACGCAACGGGTGCGCAATGTGAACGCCGAGCTTCCTATTGCTCCATAGAGCTATAGCCATTGCCAGCAACGAGCTGGAGCTCACATGCTCAATTGGCACGAACGATGAAAATGGATTAGAATCGTAATGAGCACCTGCGCATGTGTTGCGCTGGGCTAACAGGTAGCCCGTCTCGGCCAATTTGAGGCCTTTCAAAAGACAAAAGGGACTGCTTCAGGCCTATTTGTTTGGCCCTTCTCAGAATGTGTGCAATAAAATGAAGAATCTTATATCGAATTAGTCATGGATGCTTGATGTATTTCTTTCCTTTCTTCTTTAATGGTATAGTCATTCCTCAATTATTATTTATCTTCATTGTCAGCACAGAGGCCCTCTGAAACAGAGCATCGCATCCAGGTTGACTTTCAGACATCCCCAGAAAAAAGACGCTAATTTAATGTTTGGCACTTATCAAAAAATTCTTGAATCCCTTTCCCCAGCAAAAGTTGAATTCCAGTGAAAAAAATTCTCGCGGCGGAGAGATCATGACGGGGGTAACGCTAACTCCGAGCTGCGAGGTAAATTTTTGCCATCTGCTCCAATGGAAAAAAATTACCTCGTAGCTCGGAGTTAGCGTTACCCCAGTCATGATCTCTCCTCTGTCTTCTCGGAGTCAAGAATTTTTTGGCAAAAGTCTTCGGATTCATTGAAAATCAAAATCCACATCACTGGAGAAGAACTGATCAATGCCAACTTTCAGACCTTTCGCCGCGACAGAAACTGCTCAGGAGGTGGAATTTTCTTAATGGTCTCTTCCCTGCTCAACTGTGCTTTGCTTTACACTGACCCCACATTTGAATTCCTATTGTGCAAGGTGAGTGGACCTGACAACTCATGGCTTCTCCATGTACTCGTTGCTTACCGTCCGCCTTCCACGGGCATCGGGTTTTGTTGCTCTTGAAAACTGCCTGGAACGCTTCAAGCTTCAAAAGCGTGCGGAAACGCCGCTCCTTTTGTGGGCGACCTCAACCTACCTGACGTGCTGTGGGAGCGCAACCAAGTGGCTCAGGATCCTGTATATGGGGTTTCCCTGAATAGGAAAGCTTTGAAACTGGTGAACAAATTTTCACTCTTGGAGTGCGTGAAGGTTCCCACAAGAGGAAATCACCTTTTGGATGTCGCACTGGTCAGGCCACGAGAAGTTGTATTGAATTGTGAGGTGGAAGATGGAATCTCGGACCACCGCTTGGTTCGGCTATCCCTCTGCCTCAGGAAGCCTTTGCCATCTTTCGAAAGAAAATCTGTTTTCATATATGGTAAGGCGGATTCAGAGAGGATGAGCAGGTTTCTAATGGATAAGTTCGCTGGATTCTCGAATTTGGCAGAAATTCCAGAGTCCAGCGTAAACACGCTTTGGGAAGAGTTTTGTCGCATGGTAGAATATGCCAAAGAAACATTCATTCCAAAGAAAGTCATTCGGAGTTCCGCACGGCCGCCATGGTTTACCAATGCCTTAACACACCAGAAAAGGCGTGTTCGTGCCCTGTTTAAGCTGAGGAAGGGTTCCCCACAGAGCAGACGAGCATATAACTCTGCATTGACATCATACAATGGCTTAAACATCGTGCACTGGCTCAGTACCTCTCTTCTTTTACGCCTGAACGCGGCCAATTGGGTAAATTTTGGCGCTTTAATGGAACTCGAAGACGAACAGGGGCTGAAATACCGGCGCTGGCAGGCGATGATCCGGCTAACCTCGTAACAGACCCGATCGAGAAAGCCCATCTCTTAAATTCAACATTTGCAAAAGTTTTTCTGCAAGAAACGCACCGGTTTGCCCTGATGGTCCCATTTTTAGTCCCTGTGAACCTCCTGATATCAGCGAAACAATGATTGTCAACAGGATAAAGAAAATGGAAACTAAAAAGAGTGAAGGTCAGGGTCATGCAGGCGTCAGGTTTCTTAAACTTGTACCTGTTGCTGTATCAAGATACTTAAAAATCATATTCGATGCAAGCCTTCGAGAAGGTCAACTGCCAGATAGTTGGAAGCGGTCTGTAGTGGTTCCTGTTTTCAAAAAGGGCAGCCGATCCGACCCAGCAAACTATCGCCCAATAAGCCTATTGGACACATGCTCTAAATATTGGAATATTTCCTTGCTAAGCATATTAGGCATTTCCTGGAGAGTAATAATCTGCTCTCGAACGCTCAACACGGCTTCCGACCAGGGTTTTCTTGCTCGACACAGCTCACTGCTTTTTCTCAGGACATTTCGGATGCTCTCGATTCAGGAAAGCAGGTTGATGCTGTTGCTATAGACTTTTCGAAAGCGTTCGATGTTTCAGCCACAGTATCTTGGTTAATAAGTTAGCGTTCCTGGGGGTTGATCAAACGACAGTAAATTGGGTTGCAGGGTATCTTGAAGAAAGTTTGCAGACAATCATTAGAGTCGATAATCAGTCTGATCCTCTGCCAGTCACTTCTGGGGTTCCTCAAGGGAGCATCTTGGGCCCTCTACTGTTCATGATACATGTGAATGACCTAATATCAAGTCACGTATTCGTTTATTTGCGGATGTTTGCATATACTTTATGCGTATGTAAATAGTATTGTGCTATTTTACAAAATGATCTGCACAAATTGATGGACTGGTGCTCAAACTCATCTATGATTGTTAATCAGAATAAGTGCAATTTTATCCACTTTTCGTCGTCCAAAACGAGGGCATTATTTGATTTCCACTTTCTCGGAGGCAGGCTGCTTCCCCGCAGAAGGAAATCACTTATCTGGGAGTAAGATTTAACCGTAAGCTCGATTGGACGGGCCACATTCAGATGGTGACCGCCAAAGCCAACAGGGCGCTATTTTGTGAAACGAAATAATCGAAAATGCCCGAAAGTTATCAGAGAGCTCGATTGTATCAGTCTTTTAAGACCAGTCCTGGAGTATGCTATCACGATCTGGGATCCTTGGATTGCCACGCAAGTTGCAGCGGTTGAAAAGATCCAGCGCAGAGCTGCTCGGTTTGTCCTGGGAGATTATAGGCGCCAGAGTCGCGTGACAGAGATGGTATCTATGCTGGGTTGGAAGACATTGAGCGAAAGAAGAAAGAGTTTTCGTCTGTGCTGGATAGCCCAAATTCTTGCAAAAGTAGGAGGGTGGGAGGACATATGCTCCCTTCTATTGATCCGCCTATGTATCTTTCTCGCAAGGATCATGACTTAGTTTCTCGTAAGGATCTTGACAGCTACGTTTGAGGCAATTTCGTAAGATGTGGGAAAATTTTCATTCTTGGGAAGATCTATAACTGAGTGGAATTCCCTACCGGCGGAAATTTTTGAGGATCCGCTAAGTTTAGATATTCTCATGAAACGCCTATAGAAAGCGGGAACCGATAGAGGAGTAACGGTCAACATGATTTGGTGGCTTGTATAGTTGACACGAGACAATATGCATTCACATGTGTTTGTTGTAAATTGTTTTACCCTTTGCTTTTGTGTGCATAATTCTTGATGTAAATGTGTGCTATTTTTCAATAGGAGGCAACTCCAACGAATAAAGAATTGAAATGAAATGAAATGCCTTGAAAGTAGCAGGTCAACTTCACATTTATTTCTTTTTTTAGTCTCAGCGTAGGCACAATCACCTACAACAAAGGCATATGCTGCAAGCAAGAAAGTGCCTTTGGTAGGGACGTTTTTGACTCTAAAATGTAATGGAAACGAAATGGGATTTAATTCTTGACTTACACGGCGGCGAGATCCAGTTGACAGGTAACCATAAATACCTCCGAGGTAAGCAATGTTAAAGCTGCCATCTGTTATACCTCCGAGGTAAAGTAGATGGCACTTTAACATTGCTTACCTCAGAGGCAAAGTTACCTGTCAACTGGATCTCGCCGCCGTTACTCGTATGTGTTCAAACACCATAAGCAAAAATTGAAAATGCATTTGAGCGCATTTCTGTTCCCTGCAGTTTCTGGATTTGAGTCAGGTAGCGCCCTAAATGCCTAAATTGCGACTTTCTTTGCTAAAGGTGACTGACACGTAAAATTGCATGCTTTTTTCATTATTGATATGCCACCCATGCATGGGTACTGTAATTTGCAAAAAGTTGGATGTACGTTCCCTACACATCGAGAACCTTTTACTCTGAACTGGTGGTGGCAATA
Source organism: Sinentomon sp. SZTP_YWyxl (assembly GCA_030068105.1). Taxonomy (NCBI): domain Eukaryota; kingdom Metazoa; phylum Arthropoda; class Protura; order Sinentomata; family Sinentomidae; genus Sinentomon; species Sinentomon sp. SZTP_YWyxl. Next base: position 25,257 of record JASGXE010006386.1, read on the forward strand.
TCGGCTCTCGAAAGCGCAGTTTCACAACAGAAAAAGCATTGCTCACTATTGACAAAGTGTGGTACCAGGGGATATCACAATGTTGCATCAGTGCTCATTCTCTGTCACTTCATGAGTCAATTCAAGACACACTGATTCAAGACAATTCAAGCAAATTCAAGACACATTGTTGAAAGATTTAAAGCATGCGTTGCTGTTGACACTCAACAGGGAATCAACTCTCTTCTATCCCAAAAAAGCAGCAGACAATCTAGACAAAAGCACAAGCTTTGCCATCTGTCTTTCAACTCACCAAAGAAATAAACTGAAAAGCAAATCCAGACAATTGGCATGGAAGACGATCAAATTGCAAATTAACAGCCAGCAAATGGGCACAACAGCCAGCAACCTAGGAGTGCCCACCCACAAAATCATAACTCGTCCAGTTCCGTCCATAGGTTCACGATGAAAAAAAGCACATTTCATTTTTCATTTCATTTCATTTATTGATAGCTCCACAAAATGATCTGGTGGATTGTCGACTATAAAACAACAACATGAAATAACAATGACAAGACAATGACAAAGTAAAATGGAGATAGATCGGGGGCAACTGATGAATTTACAATATAGATCAAAAATAGAGGGCGATAGAGTAGGCGAGCTGACTGGCAATGCGTTCCAATCACGTGCTGTGCGGACAAAGAAGGAATTGAAATATTGAGAGGAGGCGGCACGGGGATAGTTCAAATGAAGGGCATGTTGTGTACGTCTAGGGCAATCAACAACATTGAATCCCGGAGGGAGATTAATTAACACCTTGTGGTGAACCACGTCACTTAATAATTGGAGGCGACGTAATTGTCGTCTTTGAGACAACGGGGCCAG
>JASGXE010006387.1:0-20824 GCA_030068105.1 Sinentomon sp. SZTP_YWyxl
CCCAGATTTCAACAAAGTGTTCCACAACTTGTTCCATTTGAAGAGAGAATGCTTCACATTCTTCCATTCAAATATGCATAAAAATTTAATTTCCACACGCAATCAAATGGGACAGCAACAACTTTGCAATTGAAATAAAAGTTTCTCACTTTTTATCTTTGATGCAATGTGGCACTTTTTCTTTTGGTTGGACAACGCGAGGCAACAGTTAAATGGAAAAACCGTGCATAATGTGGATTGGTCCATTAAAGTTGGTTTGTACCCGCTAACACACAGAAAGGGTAAATGAAAACCCTTTTATCTATATCCTTGGTTTTTTGTCCTTTTCGCTTGTCGTCTCCCGCGGTATCCCCACAGTCGCGATCGAAGTCGATTGCAGTTGCAGTTCAGACTTCGCCTTTTGCAGAAGTTTCTCATGTCGTTTTAGCTTTCAAAATTTAATGGAAGGTGTCGCAAAGCGTTTGAAAAATGCCATGCAGCCGAAAGTGACAAGCAAGCTTCAATTGCGAATTTGTTGCAATTCTTTTTCCGTTGTTGAGAATATGCGGAATGTTGTGAAATGGAAATGAAGTGTGACAACGCGATTTGGGCTCAAGCCGAAGTTGGGGAAGATTTGCCGGCCAGGAGGAGCAGGCCAAAATGATGCCATTTATCAAGAGTGGCTAGGCACAAAATGGGCCGCCTGGTGTACAGCCAGCCTAGAGTCGGCCTTCAGGGTGAGATCATGAACACAGTCAAGAACGAACATCCTCTATCGTGCGCGGAATGATCTTGAATTGGTAATTGGACCACTTGCACCAAACAGAACTCTTCTCTGATTGGCTGAATGCTTTTAGAGGCGGACGTCTCCGTTCTGGATCTAGACGATTGAGCTAACCAAAATGGTTATCCCACTTCACAAAGGGCGGACCTTATTTCAACAAGGAGAGTCAAGCCACCCCTAGAATCGAGCCACCTAGAGGAACCGTTGCCCGCATAGCATCTGATTAATTTATCCAAAGCTGTTTCATTCATGTTATTATTGCCCAGTTCATCCCACCCTCCCCTTATTTCAATTGTGTGCAGCAATGCAGAATTTGTTTGTGATTTTGATGACGTCAGAAAACATCTGCTCCTAAACTTTTAACTGTCGGCATTAACAACCTGTTGCGCGTTGCGTCAGGGAATAGGAATTAGGCAGAACCGTGGGAAAGTCGTCAGTCAGAAATGCGTTGCAATGCGTCGCTTCCCTTTGCACGCAATTTTCAATATGCTGGTTTCGATAATCTCCCCTTGTTCTGCGTGCACAATCACGGACGGAGGGAGTACCCTTCAGAGGGGTACGGGAGCACATACCGTTGCATTTCCACTGCGGTATGGTGGAGGCAGGATGTGGGGGGCTTTCCAAATGGGTCGGTGTGATTTGCTGCAAGGTGTTTTTGAAAAACGAACAACATTGATGCAATGTGATTCTTGATTTTGGGGACTCTAGCGGGTAGTTTCTAGGGAATTTACTGATGAGTTTGCTGTCCAAGCTCCAAGACAAAGGGAAACGGCGAGTTCAAAAAGGAGGAATCAGTGCAATCTTGGATGCCAAGCGGTGAAGTTGCAAGGTTTCAGATCCAATCAAGCGGTCTATTTGTTGTCTCAAGCGCGATCGCTGGACACTGACCCCTTGTCTGGCACAAGGTCATTGCTGGACATTCGCCGAACTGTCAAGCAGACGGACTGTCAGGTGAAAGGAGCTCAATATAGTGACTTTCGGGCATTTGTACCAAATTTCGGCACACATAGCCTCAGTGACATTTCTCGATTCATCTGAACCGAATTGTGGGAAGGATTTGGTCCTTTGGTCATCACCAGTGCGGTGAATTTTTTGCACGGCTGTCCTTGATGTGGTTCGCTTTGATTGGCACCGCTAATGCAGGAGCTTCTGCCAATGGTTCCCAAGATGTGTTCACCACCTTCACCTTCGACATCGGACATCTTGCCACCTCTTTCAAGAACTGCTCATTACAAGAAGGTTGGTTAGTTGGTTTGGCGCATTTTTATGTGTTTTCAATGACACCTCAAATGACATAACATTCGTGAAACATTCTTGTGACACATGGCATATTCCTATGTGACATATGACATATTCCTAAATGACATTTGACATACCTACGGCGGTTACAGACAGTCCTATGTATGGCATATACAGTTGTGTCCAAAAAGTCACGCACCAATGGATAGTCGTGGCTTGAGGCGAAACGTAACGATTGTGGAAAGTTGCGTTGGCCTCCTGTCTTGATCGTCGTCCTAATTCCGCGAGGCTTGCTGTCGTTCCCCCTCTCCCTTTTCAGTTGGCGTGTGAAGTGCGCGTTTCGTGCACAAGGAGTAGTCCGCTTTTTGGTGGGCGTGCTTCTTGTTCGTGTTTTTTTGCTGCTTCACCTGGCCTTCATTGAAATGCCTGCGTTTTCGTTAGAACAGAGAGTCGAGAATGGTCATATTGTTGCTGGGCATGAACAGTGACTCAAAACGAATGTCAAAAACGAAACGGCTCGCACTTTGAAGAGTTTAATTGACAGAAAGAACACACAGCCCATTGGTGCGTGACTTTTTGGACACCCTGTACATGCAGGTATACTGGCGGCGGAAAAAGATTACCCATACATGTGAAAAATTTGCATTCTTGAGATTTTAGCAAAAACTCCATGCTGTAGAAATAAAAGATCCTCTTTCATCACTAATGTCAAAATCTGACACCTCTAGAAAGCTCCGTTGCAATTTGGCGCTTATAGGCCCTATTTATGCCAACTGCATAAGAGTAAAAAGAAAGAAAAAAAAGTTTCGGAGGCAACAATCAAATGGGAAAAACACATGTATGAGTAATCTTTTTCCGCCGCTACTATACATTGCATGTGACATACTAACATTCATTTGACACAGACCTGCGACAAACCGATTGCAATGACATCCTGTGTGCGAAGAATTTTGTATAAGGAGTGTGTTTGGCCACGACTTGGACAAGTCTTGTTTTTACGCCACATTTTTTGGGATTAAACATTGATCATCAAACAAGCACAAAACTGATCGAAGCGAAGAAGGGATAAAAACAAAAACAAAACGTTCAGGAGAATGAAGGGAGTGACATTTCGAAAAATAATTCTCCAAGGTCCGAAGCGCATCCACAAATTTTGCAGGATTTTGGAGGCCAGAGGAGACAGACATGGCCCGATCATTCTCATCATTCCGCATTCCCCATTGCAACTGATCCTCAAGTTCAACTCAATTACCAATTCAACAGATGGATTTGTGTTGAGAAAATTTCATTTCTGTGCACAATGCTTATTTCTTTTCCATTGTTGCATTGAAAGATGCATCCGTCTGTTGAATTATCTGCTATTGAATTGAACCTGAGTGAGGGTGCGTTGCATTGGGGAATTCTTCCGTTTATCGGCCTAATAAATGGCCGAGCGATGTTGGCTCTTAGTATTACGGTGTCAGACGAGGATTGTGGAGATTTTCTTCAAAGAATTCTCCCGATATGTCCATTGGGAATCGTGAGGACTCCCCCAGTTGAAGTTTTTTTTTCCTGATGCCATATTTTCTCTATCTCATTCATGTTCAGGTAATTTTTCCGATTGCAGCATGCCCATATCAGTATGTCAAGTTGTCAGGCAACAAAAGCCCATATTTTTCTCTAAAAATTCCTTGTGGTTTTCGACAATTTGCATTGATAGATACCAAATTCCCAATCTCCTAATAGATACCTAATTACCAACAGCCTCATTGACTTTGCTCTCTTTTCCTTTGCACCTTTAACGTTCCCTTTTCACCTTCTTGAACAATTAGAGAGAACTCGGAACATATATTTAGCATCAGCATTTGGTGTAACTACCTTCCGGCACGTGATTTTCGGGTTACCTTTCCTTCTGCAGAAAGAAAGGGAACAAGTAACAGGTAACAAGTAACAAGTAACAGGCATGCCTGTTACTTGTTGTCAACCTTCTGGTTAGCGTACGTCTATTGCTTGATATCTGCCCATTTCGCCCCATAAATTTGCTCATCCATATCTATATGGCTTCTGATTGTGTATCAACCCTAAAATGCTTTTTGTCACGCTTTCGGTGCCTTGCAATGTCTGAATTGTCATCAATCACTTTTCATTTTGGCTTTCGGTGCCTTGCAATGTCTGAATTGTCATCACTTTTCAATTTGATTTTACAATTTTGTTTTTGTTTCAAAATTTGACTTTTTCGTTAAAAGCTATGGTTAAAACTTCAAAAGTTTATTGGACAGCTGTTTTCATCAGAATCGAGTCAGAATGGCGTGATGTTACGACCTTTTCGGGACATATCGGTCTCCGGCCTCCCCCCGTTGAAAGCCCACTTGACTTTCACGCACACGTCGGAAAAGTTCTAAAATAATGTTGGCTATTTATTGCCCTCTCTGACTTCACTATTTGGCATTTTGGACTGTATGTCTGATGTTGTTTTCCGCAGACGTTCCCTAATATGTCGTTTCTCGCTTCCTTTCTTCTCTCAAGAGGCTATCGCAGCATAAAACTTTCGCACCCTTGAAGGGCTGCTTCAACTTCAACCCTTTTGCCTTCAGCTGCATCATTTTAAAGTTTTAAACAATTCGCACGCTTCACTCAACGAAGGTGCTTGCAATAAGTTGAGAGTCGAATGCCGAGAAGAAACAGAACGAATGATTTGGAGAGCTGTTTGGGGAACCTCATGATTGTTTGAAAGTTACAGGATGCTACAGGATGCTTTAGAATTCGGCCGCTAAGTTATGTTGGAAACAACAATTGAGAATAGTCTATAATAGCACCCTCTGTGTGTTTTTTGACAGAAACGTTTTTTACTTTCTCTATAAAGCATCCATAAAGAAAGGGTTTTCTGCATTACACTCCATAAATCGTGCTCTGAGTAACTCAACGCAAAATGTCAGGGAAAAGGCGTTCAAAACTATTGTGAGACCGATTCTTGAATACGACTCCACAGCCTGTGATCCGTTTCTCGTTGGTGAGGTGGAGAAACTTGAACGCGTGCAAAGAAAAGCCATACGGTTGGTGACTAAACAATTTGACCGAGAAATCAGCTCTAGAGACCTTCTTTCCGCTCGTTGCTGGCCATCCCTCAGCAACAGGCGCCAAGCCGGCAGGTTGACGAATTTATACAAAACCTATAATAACTACGATGGCCTTCGTGAGTTAAAAGGTTGTTTAAAAACCCCTAACTACTACAGTAGGCATGACCATCGACCGAAGATTGAGCCTTTACCGAGTCACAAAAATGTGTCCTTTTATTCCTTTCTTCAGAGGACCATAAGGGACTGGAACTCTTTGCCGGGACACATCTTCGATGACTGCCGCAACCCTCGTGTGTTCAAAAAACGTGTAATGGCTCATTTTTCCACTAGCACCCCCTCTGTTTCGTGTAAGATTGACAACTACCTATACTTCCAATTAAGGTCATAGCTTGCCACATTGTCCAACACTGTTCTGTAATGTGATTAGCATGGATTTTTGTTTTTTGTTTATCTTTTCTCTCTTAAAATTTTGCATCACAAATGGCTTGTTAATTTTGTACTCTGAATATTCTGCGTTTTCTATGTGTCTGCCTCTTTTACCCCCTCACGTGGCATTATATTCCTCATCATGGTTGTAATTATAATAGCTTTAGCCTATAATAATAATAAAAAATTATCGAGTTTGACGCTTTTGAATGATCGAGTTTGACCCTTTTGAATTATCGAGTTTGACGCTTTTGAATGATCGAGTTTGGCCATTTTGAATTCGAGTTTTCGACGCTTTTGAATGATTGAGTTTGACCATTTTATAAACTCAAGTTTGACGCTTTTGAATGATCGAGTTTGACCCTTTTGAATTCGAGTTTGACGCTTTTGAATTATCGAGTTTGACCCTTTTAAATTATCGAGTTTGACGCTTTTGAATGATCGAGTTTGACCCTTTTAAATTATCGAGTTTGACGCTTTTGAATGACCGAGTTTGACCCTTTTGAATGATCTAGTTCGACGCTTTTGAATGATAGAGTTTGACCCTTTTAAATTATCGAGTTTGACCATTTTAAATTATCGAGTTTGACCCCTTTGTGAAGTTATTATATTTGCAGCAGTGAGGTCTCAGGAATGAATTGAATGGAATTGTGGTTGTCGCATCGGAAATCAGAGAATTTTGAATTTGAAACAAATGATAACATTCATGCATTTTCCTTTGGATTTTTTCATCTTTGCCGATGCACGAGTCATCAATAGTTTGAAAGTGTCATGTGAGTGTGGATTTGAAAACGAAGTCTCCATCACAGGTCGTTTTCCAGTGGCTGCGAAACGGTGGATTCATGTGCAGATCCTATCGCGGATGGGATCATTGGGATTCCCAAAATAGTTTGCTTAAAAACAACTTCTTGATTTAAATTTTGAGCGTCAGCCCCGATGACAGTTAGCGCAAAAAGTTTAGTGCAGTTTCTATAGTGTGTTAAGTTTCTTTTGAATCACCATGTGCTCGTGAAACACTTGCAGTCCTGCAGTCTCGCCTTTCCAATTTTTCGATAGGATAGGTACTTCAACTGTTGATTTTTTCGCATTTGTGGTTCAAAGCCAAGAAGTGCATTGTGTTTGCAGACTGTTAAGCTGCAGACTGTTACGGAAAACAACGAAAATAAAAACACTCGTTTGAGACAAAAACAAAAACCAATAGACCTAATCCCATATTCGCGATGCGTTTTCATGGTTGCGATTCCATGAAGGCCATTGTACATAGGCGATTCTCTGGTATTTGGTAAAAATATGAAACGCTCCTATATACATTTTTATTTCGGTGAGTAGGTACCCCAAAAGTCATCGGACGACAAAAAATTACTCTACATTTTTTGTTCAGAATGTCACCACGATGCGGAAAAGAAGTATGGCCAACCATTTCAGAAACAGCCTGTATAAGTATACGCGGTGTTCCTTTGACCCGTTCGAACTTTCCGCAGTGACAAAATATGGTCCGACCTTGATATATCTGACTTCTGGGACCCTCGAAGTCCACAAAATGAGCTTCTTGGGCACCATTGCATGGAGTTGATCGTTTCGTGTCGTTTTATACAACCCTCGTTTTTTGCGAGTAACCTCCCCGGAACAAACTCGACTGAAATCATTCAGGGAGATCAAATGCACTCAGACGCCCCAATTTCTTGATAGGTTGTATACTGGCGGCGGAAAAAGATTACCCATACATGTGAAAAATTTGCATTGTTGAGATTTTAGCAAAAACTCCATGCTGTAGAAATAAAAGATCCTCTTTCATGACTAATGTCAAAATCTGACACCTCTAGAAAGCTCCGTTGCAATTTGGCGCGTTAATTTCGACCAAATGCATAAGAGTAAAAAGAAAGAAAAAAAAGTTTCGGAGGCAACAATCAAATGGGAAAAACACATGTATGAGTAATCTTTTTCCGCCGCCACTATACATGCAGGGATGTGTCTCCTAAAATTCTGATGTTGAACGGACGGAAATTCCAGTTGCAGGCACTGAAAGTGTTATACCTTACATGATCACAAAATGGACATTGACACCGCTCGTGACAATTTGTGATTCGCACAATTTGCCATCCTCGAACATGGAAGAAATTTTTGAAGCATTGGGACAGGTGGTGTCTGATTTCAATAGGGCTTGGTGCAACTTCACGCTTTGCACGAATGTCGTGATGTTTTGCTGAGCATGCTGCCTTTGATTCTAAATGACGCCTGAGTTTTGAACTCCGATGTTTGAAGATTTATTATTGTTTTGGAAGGAGATTGAAAATCAGATTAAGGTGCACACAAGTCGGACAAAATCACCACATTCAGCACCCTGCCTGCCCCAAGCAGGCCGCAGGCATGGAGATGCTTGGAGTTTCGACTGAATTTCCCAGGTCGGTCAAATTACCTGCGTTCCCCAAATCTCGGCAACATCTACGAGCATGGTAGAATTTCCAAGGCCATGGAATTGCCTTAAATGAAGCAAGGGCCAAGGAAATATAGGTTACTTAAGGTGCAGTTCCATTATGTCATTTTTGACGTCACTTTTGACGTCTCCTTGTCATTAAATGGCAGCGTGATCAATTTTAGTTGTCACAACAATGAAAACAAATGGGAGCCTTTTTCATCGCCATTTTACTTGGATGACACAGTGACAAAGCCCAGACTCTGCGTCATTGATAAGCGCCACTATGATACAGCGAAAATAGCATTATGAGACGGTTGAGCACGACATACCGTTGTTCAAGGATAATGCACTGGGCCTGCAAACTTATGAGGCAGCCAGTCATTTAATGACAAAGATGCGTCAAAAATGACGTAAAAATGACATAATGGAACTGCACCTTTACAGAGTTTCTTTCTTCTCATTATGAAAGAGAAAGATTACATTGTTTTCGAGGAGCAGTAAGGAAGCTGAATAGGCCTAAATAATTAAGAGTAGGCCTGCCTGAAGACAAAAGGAAAAAGGCTCCATGCATCCTTCCTGCAGTGCTGAGCAATTATTAAAGCAACTTTAAACCTTTCTGAAAAGAATCGCGATTTCTCGAGTCACCGGCTCGCCAGGCTCTCCATTGTCTCTGGCCAGGCTGTTGAAGAATTTTCGCGCTTGAGAATATTTTAATAATTGATGAGAAGTTTTTCGTCGGACAACGAAAGAGGCGACGAAAGAGGGATAGTGTCGCACCATTTTTTGTCTATTTACACACAGTCAAAAGCAACAGCTGGAACCTGGAGCAAGACAGCGAGCTTGGGCGAAATTGCTGGAAAACGCTGCCAGATTTGAATGCCAAAAGTGACAATCAGCGAAGCCAAAAACCCCGCGATATTTATGTCTTTGACCTCGCCATTATCTATACCATAAACTCCGGTTAAAAAGGAAAAAATCTGACCTGCGGTTGAAAAGGAAAATTTCCTGCTGTATTTGAAATTTTTCAAGGAAAAAAATCAGTCGAAAAGGCAGGTCGTCAGCCGTTATAGCTCAAGGAAATTCATCCCAATTCCCTCAACCTCAACCCACATTTGCAACTCATTCGGCGCAGAGATATGGATCGCGAGAAATAGAATTCCTCCGGGGTTTGGATCTTTCCGAAGAAGTAAGATCGAGAGGTTCTCGGCCGAAGTGGTCCGAGAGAAAGGTCCTCTCGACCTGTATTTCCTCGGAAAAAATCAATTCCATTTCACGCGACCTAACCTATACCTATCTCTCCGCCGATTGTCTTTCAAGACCGAAATGACATTGGGCATGTACCAATATATAGGGTTGGTGTTTGTGACAGGTACCTACAATCACAAGCTATCAGCCATTTAATTGGATTTAATTTGGAAAAAAAGGGACAGGCAAAACGCAAATCACGTCCCGGAAACCTATCTAAGAAATGCCTATACCGTTTTGGGCACTTTCCCATCTATAACCACGTGTAAAAGTTCTGACCCCCAAAAACGGGAAAAAACGCTTGAAACAAGGGAAAAAGGTCAGGTTGTTAGGTTAGGTCAGATTAGGGTGGCTTAGATAGGCTAGATAGGTTAGGTTTGGATAGATTAGCTTTATTTTTCACTTTTTCGTCACGCGCAAAATCGGTATATGCCCAAATCAGTATAGGCAATTCTTAAATACGCGTCCCGGATGTATTTACCTAAGTTGCATCAAATGTGCCCGGTGGCTTCGCCCCTCGCCGCCAGAAGTAATTTTAATAATTTTCGCTCGAAAGAAAATACACTTCTGCTCACGAAGGAAGAAACAGCCATGTGTTTTTTTCACTTTTCGCGAAAAAAACAGCCTGAAAACCATTGTCACTTAATCCAGAGGCTTTTCTTCAAAGAAAAAAGCATTTTAGCGATGCGTCTTGATTGATGTCCTTCGTCTGGTCAAAGCAATGTGAAATTGGAGAAAGAGAAGTTATCGTACAAACAGCGGCATCAATAAATTCTTATCTACGAAACATGCCAATAAATTTGTTTTTGTCTGATGGATTGCCTGTATGCATTCTTATCTTGCCCTGTTTCAGGTGACGAAACCATTGCTAGAACGGCGTCGGCGAGCTCGAATGAATCAATGCCTCGAGGAGTTGAAGGAGCTTCTAGTCTTGGCTCTTTCGGCCGAAGGAGACCCGGATTTGGAGAACCTAACCAGGCTCGAGAAGGCAGACATTCTCGAGCTCACGGTTCGACATTTGCAGCGCCTGACAACCAGCCAAATACAGCAGACCAAATCGAGCAGCTTCCGCGTCATGCAAGAAGGCCTTGCAGTGACATCGCAGGGGACAAATCAAGCTGCGAGTCTTTGTGCAACTCAAATGGTGTCAGGTGGAGAACAATTGGACGCATCCCATCTGCAGCGGTATGAAGAGGGATTCACCTATTGCGCCCAAGAGGCGGCAAATTTTTTGAACAGCATCAGCCAAGCCAACCCTCCCCTGAGGGAGAAACTGATGGAGTTTATGTCCGGAGGTGGAGCTGAGAGTTCTCGAGTTCATGAGAATCAAACTGCAGCCAGCCAGCAGAGCCGGGCCAGCAACTCAGTGGAGTCTGGAAGCGAAAGGTTAGGCTCCAGGATGGACCCACTTCCCACAAATCTGAGGGTCGAACTACCTCCTCTGCACAAACCCTATTCGCCTTGCTTCTCGCCAATTAGTCCTGCAGAACATGAGTACAGTGAGGATGCCCTCACCTGCAATCAGGCGGCAAAAGGTTACAGCCAGGCCAACACCGCTTTCCACAAATACGTGGGGCAAAACGCGCTGCCCAGCAGTTACGACGGACCTAGTTCCTCCATGACCCCACCGACCACAGCTCACACCTTTGAACTCTACCACGGTGACCTCGATCACAACGACAATGACCTCCCGCAGGACCTTACATGCCGGTCGAAGACCTTTCCTCCGAATCGTGATGACAATCTCGTGAGAAGCAGCCGAATAAATCCAACGAGGAAACCTTCAAGTGCTGTCTGGGAAGTGCAGGTGATGAACTTGGCTGACCCTGAACGACAGCGAAGCGACGATGCACGAATGTGGAGACCCTGGTGACCTTAATTCAGGCGAAACTTTTCTTCAAGTGCCTCTCTTTGAAGTTTACAGTCAAATTAACGTGCTTTAGTTTGGGCTTTTGATTTTTACCCGTTTGTTTTGGGTCGTTTTAACGGGACGATTCCACAATGGCAACTGTTGTAAGTAGCCTTTTGGAGCTGTTTGTTATTTTTTCCTCACGGTGTATGGCAGTTCGGAAGTGCATTTAAAAGAAAGAAAAAAAAGTTTCGGAGGCAAAAGTTAAATGGGAAAAACATTTGAAAGCGCCAGATTTCAACAGAGCTTTCTGTAGATTTCAGAATTTGACCTCGGTGAAAAGAGGATCTTTCCGCTACTTCACAACATTGCAATTCCTGAAATTTTCGCAAAGACTCTATGTTGCAGAATTAGAGATCCTCTTTCACAACCAAAGTCAAAATCTGACGACTCCAGAAATCTTTGTTGCAATCTGGCGATTTAGTTTCTCCCCCCCCCCCCCCCCGCACAAGAGAAAAAGAAAGAAAAACGGAGGCAATTGTTGAACGATTAAAGCACGTGAATTGAACATTAATTCCGTCGCCACTACACACTGCAGGACGAAATGTGTGCACGAATTTGACGTTTTCATCCCGTTTTTCTCTGGGACTGCCTTAGTTTCGCAAATTGCGGGTCCTCGACTGACCAGATCATGAACACGCTGTCGAAATTTTCCCCAAAAGGCAGCGTGGAGGATGGCAGCTACCCATTCGTGGCCCTGAAAAACTTCACAAAAAAGACGGGGTCCGGTGACAGGGATAGAACGGATTGAGGCAGAATTGGACTGAGGCAAAATTTTTCCATTCTTAGGCGGATTTTTCCATTTCTCCGAGGTTAGGACAGGTACAACCTACCTGCCTCCATGACAAAACTTCCTCCAAAACTCTGACTTTGTCCACTTCTACCTCAGTCCACTTCTGCCTCGGTCCGTTCGACCCCAGCCTCCCCCCCGATCCAAACGACACCATGGCAAAAATGTAAATGTGATTTCACCTGAAATGCACCAGTTGAAGAGATTTCGCTCAACTTCGAAGTGTAAATGGTTTCATCGGACCATGGCATATTCTTTTTCAGAATTTTGGAGCTCGGGCAGTGTTCAAGGAATTCCTCAATCTCGTGAGCGCTGCAAAACGCATTCCTTCAATTTGTGCGTTTTGCGGCGCAGACAAGACTGGAAATTACATTTCCACGTTCCCACACGTGTCTCAAAATTCTGAAATATAATTCTGAAAATAATCTCCCGTGGCTCGGCATTTTTGAAAGATTCTGCATTTGAACATTGCGATTCGTGTTTGGTTCAAACCTCCACCCCACTCCCCTCTAAAATTGCATATCGTGAAGCGTAGGGTAAACTGTGGGCATTTCCCGATCAGATATCACCACACCATACATGATCCGGTATAGTGGCGGCGGAATTATTGCACTCATATCTGTAAAAATTTGCGAATGTTTAAATTACGATGCTCCATGTTGCAGAAATTAAAGCTTTTTTTACCGAGGTCGAAATCTAACAGCTTCAGAAAGCTCTGTTGAAATCTGGTGCTTTAATTTCTACCGCCTGCATTAGAGGAAAAAGAAAGAAAAAAAGTTTCGGAAGCAACAGTTAAATGTGAAAAACACACGTATGAGTACATTAATTCCGCCGCCACAAAACAAACCTGTTATAATAAATCAGAGTAACCTTCAATCTCGATTCACTTCCTGGATCGCCACACTAGGTTGTGGCGGTTTCAGGCATGTCATCTCCGTACTTTTCATTAGTTTTTGCTGTATTTTTCCTTTGATTTTACCGGAGGCCAATTTTGAAAAAGAACAAAGGAAAAATACAATGATTTTGCCTGAAGGATTCAAAAAGGATTTAATTTTTGATTCAATGTGAGATTTTGAACCAGAGTACTCAGGCCACTCAGGGAAAGTCATCTCGTTGCACTTGTTCATGCTTGTTGGGAAAAGTTGACACTCGCACATTCCCAGGCAAAATCAGATCATCTCTGAGAAAGTCAAAAGTTCACACTCGGGGAAAGTCACACTCGTGACACTTGTTCATAGTCATTGGAACAAGTCAGCACTTTTTCATTTCAAAGGAAAATTAAAAGTTCATCTCTGAGAAGGTCAAAGTTCATGCTCGGGGAAAGTCATACTCGTGACACTTGTTCAGTCGTTCGTTGGCAAAAAGTTAGCACTCTTCATTCCCAACCAAGGAAAATCAAAGGTTCATCTCTGAGAAGGTCAAAGTTCATACTCGGGGAAAGTCACACTCGTTACACTTGTTCATAGTCGTTGGAATAAGTCAGCACTTTTTCATTCCAAAGGAAAATTAAAAGTTCATCTCTGAGAAGGTCAAAGTTCATACTCGGGAAAGTCACATTCGTACACTTGTTCATAGTCATTGGAACAAGTCAGCACTTTTTCATTCCAAAGGAAAATTAAAAGTTCATCTCTGAGAAGGTCAAAGTTCATGCTCGGGAAAGTCATACTCGTGACACTTGTTCATCGTTCGTTGGCAAAAGTTAGCACTTTCATTCCAACCAAGGAAAATCAAAAGTTCATCTCTGAGAAGGTCAAAGTTCATACTCGGGGAAAGTCACACTCGTTACACTTGTTCATAGTCGTTAGAATAAGTCAGCACTTTTTCATTCCAAAGGAAAATTAAAAGTTCATCTCTGAGAAGGTCAAAGTTCATACTCGGGGAAAGTCACACTCGTGACACTTGTTCATAGTCGTTGGAATAAGTCAGCACTTTTTCATTCCAAAGGAAAATTAAAAGTTCATCTCTGAGAAGGTCAAAGTTCATGCTCGGGGAAAGTCATACTCGTTTCATTTGTTCAGTCGTTCGTTGGCAAAAAGTTAGCACTCTTCATTCCCAACTAAGGAAAATCAAAAGTTCATCTCTGAGAAGGTCAAAGTTCATACTCGGGGAAAGTCACACTCGTTACACTTGTTCATAGTCGTTGGAAAAAGTCAGCACTCGTTTCATTCCAAAGGAAAATCAAAAGTTCATCTCTGAGAAAGTCAAAGTTCATGCTCTGGGAAAAGTCATGCTCGTTGGGAAAGTTAACACTCTTTCATTCCAAAGGAAAATCAAAAGTTCATCTCTGAGAAAGTCAACAGTTCATATTCGGGGAAAGTCATACTCGTTACACTTGTTCATAGTCGTTGGAAAAAGTCAGCAATCCGTCATTCCCAAGGAAAATCAAAAGTTCATCGCTGAGAAAGTCAACAGTTCATATTCGGGGAAAGTCATACTCGTTGGGAAAGTTAACGCTCTTTCATTCCAAAGGAAAATCAAAAGTTCATCTCTGAGAAAGTCAGCAGTTCATATTCGGGGAAAGTCATACTCGTTACACTTGTTCATAGTCGTTGGAAAAAGTCAGCAATCCGTCATTCCCAAGGAAAATCAAAAGTTCATCGCTGAGAAAGTCAACAGTTCATATTCGGGGAAAGTCATACTCGTTGGGAAAGTTAACGCTCTTTCATTCCAAAGGAAAATCAAAAGTTCATCTCTGAGAAAGTCAGCAGTTCATATTCGGGGAAAGTCATACTCGTTACACTTGTTCATAGTCGTTGGAAAAAGTCAGCAATCCTTCATTCCCAAGGAAAATCAAAAGTTCATCTCTGAGAAAGTAAACAGTTTTCTCGGGGAAAGTCATACTCTTTGCGCTTGTGCATTCTCCTTGGGAAAAATAAACACTCTTTCATTCTCAGGGAAAATCAAAAGTTCATCTCTGAAAAAGTCAACAGTTCATACTCGGGGAAAGTCATACTCGTTACACTTGTTCATAGTCATTGGGAAAAGTTAACGCTCTTTCATTACCAGGGAAAATCAAAAGTTCATCTCTGAAAAAGTCAACAGTTCATGCTCGGGAAAAGGCAAACAGTTCATAGTTGGAGAAAGTGAACAGTTCATAGTTGGAAAAGTCAAACGTCATGCTCGTTCATTTCCGAGAAACTCAAGTTTTTACTCATTCGTTTCCGGAGAAATCGACAGTTCACACTCGTTAATCGCAAAACTCGTTGAAATTCAATAGTTCATACTCGAGGAAAGTCATACTCGTTACGCTTGTTCATAAGTTGGGAAAAGTCAACACTCGTTCATTTCCAGGGAAAATCAAACACTCAAATCTCTGAGAAAGTCACTCGGATAAAGTCTCACTCAAGCCTTCTGACGAAATGTATCATATTTTCGCATCGTGTTGCTTGCTGGGTGGGATGGGGGGCGAAACGGAGCAGTTGCAGAATCCAAATGTCTTTCATGTATAATTTAAAAAATATAGTAAATTTAAATTGTTGATAAGCCATTTATTTGAAGTGTGCCTTATTTATTTTCAATTTTCATTAGTCCAGATTCCAAAATGAGGTTCTGCCTCTAAAATGAGATGCCAGCTTCAAAATGAGGTACCATCCCCAAAATGGGTTCCAAATTGAGTTTCCGGCTACGCATTATTGAAGTGTCAGCTCCAAAACAAGGTACCAATTCCAAATTGAAGTTCCAGCTCCAAGATGAGACGAGCCCAAAATTAGGGGCTACTCCAAAATGGTTTCAGGTTCCAGATTGCGTTCTTGTTACGTATTGATGCTTTAGCCCCAAATTGAGGTTCCAGCTGACAGCACACTGCAGCTCTAAAATGAGGTACCACCTCCAAAATGATGTGATGGCTCTAAAATGGATTCCGATTCCAAATTGAAGTTCTAGCTACGATCCACATCGAGTTTACAGCGCCAAAATGAGGTTCAAGTTTCCTGTCAGTCTTTTATGAAAAGGAAAACGGCAAGGCCAAATTTGCAACAAAAAGTGAAGTCCATTAGAGAAGAGTGTAAACTTTGGATGCTGAAACACCCTGTAGACCTACACAATCGATAAAAATAAAGTGCTAAACCATGCACAGAAGATGACAGCATGGTACGGATCGAAGAGCTTTTTAGGGGAAAAGAAGCAAGAAAAAAGCCTTTACTCAGGAGATAAGGAAGCAGTGATGAACAGCCACGCCATCCTCAACCTCTTAAAATACTGGAAGATGTCAGCCTATCAGCTCCCTCTCTCAACTGCAGTCAACTTCAAACGAAACAAAAAGCCTAAAATGATTGATTGAGAGTGGCCTCCTCACTCACACCCATGGGTGCTTTCTTAGGCAGCCAACAGACTGCAAGAGCGTGTGAGAAAAACTCACAGAAGAATGCATCTAGGCACAGGCACTTAAGGGAGTTTAGAAAAAGCATTCGGGAGAGGTTTTGGAGGCCAAAAGACAGGCGTTTGAAATTCAAATTTGATGTCAAAAAGTCTGGAAAGATCAGGATCTTGCATCAAAAGCACATTAGTTGGAAAGAAGCGTAATGCCTGCTTGAAGGCCAAACAGAATGGAACAACAAACATAAACACCTCTGGGCAATTGGAAAATCGTTACTGCCTCTGGGTCTGAATGGCTGCAGTTCTTAGTTCGTTCCCTGCAGGCAGGATTTGACAGCGTAAACTGGAAAGGATTGCCAACAATCTCACGTGCTGTATGTGTGAAGATAATGGATGTATGTACAGACACGGAACCAATAATTACTCACTTTATACAAGCATCTTCTTCGCATCATGGGAGTCAGAATTGCCTCTGTGTCTGTACATCCCCGAAGAGAATGCCTGCAGCCATGACCAGGCACGGCACATCCATGATACCAGACATGTCCAGTGACAGAAACAATACTGACTCCCATGATCCAATGTAGGCATTTGTATTGAGGGAGTCACTATTGTTTATGTGACTGCACATGTTATTTATATCGGTTTTTGGTGCCGTAGATCTCTCTCTCTCCCCTCTTCCTTCGCTCTTTGTGGTCAACAAAGACCACATTGTATCTTTCAGGATACAATTTGCTTAACATAATATCTGGTTATCAACTACAGCCGGACCAAATGCAAGCAACTTTGCATTCAATTTCACTCGGAAGACAAGACATCAGATTTTCTTCCAGATGGGTGGACGTGTATGAACCGAAATCACACACAAAATGCCTGTGGTTTGATTTCACATCCAAACAGATTGCAAGGGGTATTGTGAAATCGTGAATAAAATTGAGAAAACGTTCTTTGATGCTTTGACAGGGCACCATGACCAGTGCCATATCATGAGGTTGGGGTGTCATGGAAAGGGGGCACCATGACGCCCCATTCACATTGGGTTTCTTTTTAATTTCCAAATGAAGGATTGGTTGATCTGTCGAAGTCTGGAGGTTTCCAAAACTGTCTGCCTTGCGAAATGGCAACAAAATCACAAATCTTATTTCCATTGCTCCCTTTGCACTGCCTACAATTCAAAACGTCCATTCCGCTGTGATACGCATCCATGCTATTATTGCACCACCACACCTGCCACCACCTCCTCATCTGTTCCGTTCGTCTGTCTTGCCCTGTTGCTGGCTTCCTGCCGCTGCAGTTTTTCTCGCAACCCTTTCATGTTCCCATGCCCTGTGCAATGCCCAATGGAATGGAGGTCCTGCTGCATCTGATTCACGTTCATGAGGCATCAGAAAGCAGTGTCAGACACCTCTTCAAATCTAAAGTAAAGAAATGATTACCAGATCAGTTTCTTTCAAGCGCCAGAGGAAGGAGTGCATCCCCGAAACGTAGCGATGACCAACAGAAATCAAGAGGCAAGACGTCAAAAGCAGCATTCTTATTGCACCAATTAACGAGCTACCTAGTTGGCTAGGACTCCACTATCATGATTTCTTTAAATTCCCCATTTGTCAATGTTTCTGACTCCCCCTGACCCCTAACTGACTTTGTCAGAAGATGGATCTGTGGTTTTAAACGTTTGAGGCCAGTGTTTGACAAACGAAAACTTTTGGCCGTATTCCCCCATTGCTGTCCACACTCATCTTCAACTTGTCAATAGTCAATTCCGCAGGTGGATGCCTCCTTTGCAACAATGGAAAATATGTCGCATTGTGCATAGAAATGAAATTTTCAATGAGAAACCCTGTCCATGAAATTGGCTGTTGCGTTGAATGAAGTTGAAAGTGAGTGACAATGTGTTTTATGGCCAGAAGTGAAGATTCGGACAATATCCTTCCATCAAAATGAGTAACCAATGGGATAACAAAAAGGTGTTCCATTTAATAATAATTGTTGTACAAAATCACTGAGGTACAGGAGAATAAAACGTCAAAAATGACAACAGTAGGTAGGCATAGATATGCGTGTAAAATAGCCTAAATATGTCAATGGGGTCCATTTGAAGTGCAGAACCGGGAACAAAACAAAAAGATAATCCATACTCTGTCCAATCAGATGATTGTACTGTCTTGTGGTGACTAATTGCTTTTCGCATACATACAAAAAATTGCGACCGTTCAGATTTTGGCAAAAAATCTTGCTGCAGAAATAAAAGATCCTCTTTTGTTACCGAGGTCGAAATCTGACACGTCCAGAAAGCTTTGTTGCAATCTGGAACTTTAATTTCTACCGCCTGAATGAGAGTAACAAGAAGGAAATAAAGTTTTGGAGGCAACCATTAAATCGGAAAAATACATGCATGTGAGCAGTAATTCTGTCACAACTGATTTCATTTAAACCATAAGGAAACACTGATTTCTATGCCTGAAAAATTCATCCAATGATTACTGTGCTTGCAAGATATCCGCATTCAATTCTGCAACTTGCTTTCAAACAAGCTTGAAGATAATCTTTGTATACATCTCTACAAATTGCGACAGCTCTATCTGAAAAACTTTTTTCGTTTTTTCTGTTTTTTTTTTCAAGGAAAGATATTTGGTGCTCATAAAGTCAATGATTTTCCTGTCATTGTCTCAGGCTGACGATTGTCAGAAAGCTGATGCCGCACACGGAGCCATAGCCAACGACCGTTATTTCGGAGGCCTCTGAAACAACAAAAACTCAATCCGCTGGTCGGAATCCCCCCTGACGAATCAAAACATAACTAACATCACACTTCTGAGACTAGCAAAATGTCTCACGTTTACTTGCAGGATAATTGTTTTAGGATAATTATTGTTCAGACTCTTTCTCCAGGATAATTGTTCAGACTCTTTCTGCACACTGAAATGGAATTTACATGAAATAGAAACGAAGCCCAAGGTGGAAGAAGAACAGTCAGAATGAAAATGGTTTCATAAATAACTAACAAGTACAAACACTGGAGTAAAAAAACAAGTTTGAACATGCAAAGAACAGACCGGGAAGTAACAAAATGTATATTTCATAGAAGCTGTTATTTCTTTGAAAAAATATGTTTTCTTTTGTGACTTAGGCATACAATAGAAATATTCCAATAATATAATCTCTTAAATTTTGACAAATTTTAATTCCAGTTGGCAGATTATCGTAATTCCTATTCATTGAATGGTTCAGCATTGTTGCAATTTACGGAAATAAAAAAAAAACGTTTTCCCCAAAGCTTACAGCATTACTCTGAAGCTCACAGGGTCAATCCAAGTAAGTAGATGAATAGGAGCACAATGAAATTGGCTCCACAGAAGGACAACAAGAATTTTGAGATGATTACTTCAAGAGAAAGCACATTTTCTTTTGGAGATTTTAGAGATCCACAATAAAAAAAATATTCCAAAATATTTGCACATTCTTGACAAATTTAATTCTCTTCGCAAGGCGAAAAGTAGAAACGGTGGAATAGCACACTGAGTACAAGCATTTGCATTTAAATGTTTTCCATCCCAATGGTTGACCCACAATAAGGAAAAGTGCTGGATTTGCGAAAAGAAAGCCAGGAAGTACAGGAGAGAGTGCAACTCCCAACTGCAATTTTGACAAAGCTACCAAACTAAGTCTACCCAATGGTAAACCATTTAATCTTGATTACGTGTTGCGAGAGAGGAGCGTGAAAAAATCCTATTTCTAAAAAAACTTTGCAATCAGCAGCTACGTTCGGTGTAACCAACTAGTTTTCAGTGTAACCAACTAGTTTTCGGTGTAACCAACTGGTGTTTTCGGTGTAATCAACTAGTGTTTTCGGTGTAATCAACTAGTTTTCGGTGTAACCAACTGGTTTTCGGTGTAACCAACTAGTTGGATGTGATTTACTTTTCGCCTTTCATTTTATCATAATTAAGCAAACCAAACTTATTCAATTACCCCCAGCCCGCGCTTTCAATTTGCTTGTTGACAACCGACTGGCTGGAAACCGCCAATTGCTTGTTGTCAACCTGCCTTTTGGTATCCGTCTATAACAGTGATTAAAGTGTCCAGAGAAAAAGGGCCGGAACGCACACACACAAAAAGGGCATCTCATCTCTGGGCGCAGCCCAGGCAGGGGGTTTGGGGGGCGGAGCCCCCCAGTGACCGGGGTCTGGGGCAGAGCCCCAGCGGGGTTCCAAGGGGCAGGGCCCCTGGCGGGGGGTCTGGGGGGCGGAGCCCCCCAGAAGCTGAAGGATTTTTGAAATTTTAGGGTTCATTTTGGAGGCAAAATTGGTGTTCCAGAAGCAAAATTTCCCACTTGGGCAAGCCAATCGAGGGAAGGGCGAGAGAGCCATGGCGGGGAATTTGTCGACGTGGAGGCCGATGTCCCCCTAAAAGAGTCCCTGCATGAGAGCACAGAAAAAATCATTTCTGAAATGTGCGGTGGTGTCTCATGAGCTACAGCGGACGAGGAAATCGAGAGTGGAGCCCTGGTCCTCTCAGTGGAGTTCTAGAATCCCAGTAAAATTGGTCCAATCAAAAATTGGAACAATTTTAGACAATGCAGTTCGTCACCAATCCACTTCTGCTTCATTTTTCTTCCAGCTTTGTTCGCAAAGTTAAATGCAATTCCAGTCTGATGTCCATTTGG
>JASGXE010006388.1:0-22027 GCA_030068105.1 Sinentomon sp. SZTP_YWyxl
TTCCGATGGTGGCTTCTTTCTTGTTTGCAAACTCGGCTGATTGTGTGCCCAGTCAATTTTGACGCATGTTTTGTGTCGAAAACAAAACAATGTTTGCATACCTACCAACCTATCGCTTGATAAAATAGTCAAATGGCGCTCAAGTGCAATGATTTTGGTGTTTTTGGAAAGGTGAAAGCTTCCCCTACAACTCTTCCACTGGTGGAAACCATGTTACAACGGAAGAAATCGCACAAACATTGAAAATGTGTGGCAATAACCCGGAATTTGTAAACATCTTCACAACAACACGTTAGATTTGTCAAATGATTGGAAGTTTTACCTGCAGAAAGTTTCGGATCATCATACATATCTGAATTCGCTCATTTTTCAGCTTTGTACCACAGAAAGTTTCATCAAAATCCGTCACCAGGTTGCAGAGAAAATTCCATTTCTGTGGGCGTCGCACCGCCGACTGTCGCGCATTTCAGGCGGCTCCGCCGTCGCTCTTGCCAACATGGTGGCGCATTTGCGGATGAAAAGTGAAACACAACCTGGAACCATTTTCGCTGGGCTTTGTTGCTTCCAGGTTTCTTTATTACTTCCATGATACCAACGGCGGTTCCTTGAAATATTTTCTCCAGCGGAGCCAGTCAGACAACTTTGGATGAACTGTGTGTGCGAAAATGGGCAATAAGATGGCCCGTCAAATTCAAATTGGTCAGAAAACTGCAACTGAGAAGTAAAAGGCGTGCAAACGATTCTGGTTTGAAATTTTGATCTCATTATCAACATGAAAAAATTCAGCCGCAGGCGAGAATCGAACCCGGGACCTTCAGCACATCAGGCTAACGCTGATCACCTGAGCTACCGCCGCAATTCGATAAGCTCAACCCAAAACAACGCTGTTATTTTAATGATGCGTTCAGAAGCGGACGCGAAACGGCAAAAGGGACATGGCCAGCCTGCGGATTTCGCTGCGGAAAACATTTTCTTCGACCTTTTCTTGATCAAATATTTTGACTGAGAACATTTTGACTGTCTGCAGAGCGCAGCAGGAATGATGAAGGCATCCTGCACAAGAAGCATAAATGTTGCTAAGGTACGCAATTTTCCACTGAACAGATGTTTTTTGCAAAATGCAAGGCCAGCGCCATTTAGCTCCGGTTATTTTTTCAGATTTACCAACAGTGCTGCCGCCACATGGCGGCTTCACCGAAGCTGGCGATGTTCTTTTACCTGTTGTTCTAGGTTCCATGGCAACAGGGTGGGCCTGTGGTTCTGCCAATGCACACGATGAAGGCACTCAATTGGGAATGGAAAGGGGCAAAAACGCATGTGCTACTCCTTGCTCTTGCGAAAACTTGAAAGGGCGGTGCGTCCACAGGCCGGGTCGCCAGTTTCCAAACCCTGCCTCGACTTTAGATGGCAGGCCGGGGCCCCCAGCGAGCACTGTTTTTTCCATGAGAAGGGACAGGGTTAGGTCAGGTTCAGATACCTTAAGATAAGAAAAAAATATTTTTTTCTTGCAAGTAATGGGCCCCAAATGAGCATTCTTGCGCAAAATGCTCTCAACCATCTAAAGTCGCGGCAGGGTTTGTAAAAACTCGGCCGGGTCCTGTCCTGTTCGACATAATCACAAACACTTGCAAGCATAGCATTGGTCGTCAGAATGAATCGCCTGACTGTGGAGCAATGACACGTGAATGTTGTGAAATGGATGTAGGTATGCTTCTTCCACAAAGAGTGAAATGCACGCGCTAGTCAAAATTTCAACGGTTTGCGACGGTTCTGTCGAAACAAATAAAAAGAAATCTGCCTGGAAAACTGCCATGGCCTGAAGTTGCGTGTGTTAAGAAATTATGGCCGCTCAACCATTTCCAGTTGCAGGCAGCGCAATCCGAACACCCTGTCACTGAGATGCAGGCACTTGCTCTTTCAACTTTTGTCATTCCCGATGAAAACGATAAAAACAAAATTAGCTTTTTTTCGCACCGAAAAACATCGAAAAAAAATTCCCGACTGGCGCGTTTGCTGTCGACCGTCCCCGACGTCAGCCTCACCAAAAATAGGTGCAATTATCGTTTCCATTTTCGCCGTTCACCCTTTATATCGGAAATACGACTTTCAGAATGCGGTCTCACCAAAAAAAAAAACCAGGAGGAAACGATCCTTGCGACTTTGATCCATCTTATCTCAGGCTATAAAAGTTTTGAAAATGCCGCCACTGGTTTTAGCAAGCTGTAAAATATAGTCTTATCAACTTTTCCTTCTCCCATTATCTGTTGGCAAATTCTGCCATTAAATTTGGCAATCCTTAGAATCATGTTCCAAAATCTTCTCTCGTAACCCGCTCACACCTTGTCCAATCTAAAATCTAAGCATGCATGATTCGGTTTTACAACCTAAAACTGAAAATGAACATTACAGAAACGAAAAATCTACAAAAATGCAAGAAAAAGGAAAGAGGTCTCTGAGGAAAACGCTTCATCTCTGCCTTTACATTTAGAAGATGCGTTAGTGCAGTAGATGCGGCGTTATGGTGAATGATGCGTCGGATGAGGCGGGGCATGATGGTCCGGCACAAGATGCAGAAGCGCTGTCGTGATGCAGTGTACCAATGCGGCGTTTGGAGATGCATATTTGGATGCGGCAGTGGTGCGATGATGCCAATTGAAATGTCTACACGTGGGTAACCCTATTTTGGTCGCTCTTAAACCCGCTTTAGCTTCTCTAATGTGCGAATTTGGGCGCTTTTCATCTAATCACATGTTTAAATGCGGACTCCCAAAAATGGTAGCAAAAAGTGTTCAGAATAGGGTGGGCTTGGGCTAGGTCAAGGACAAGTCAAGGCAGAATGGTAAGATGGATCAGTTTGGGTCATCTGTGTCCAAAAAAACGAAATTTGTATAACTGATTTTTCTTCACAATTTTACCAACAAACATGCCGTGCCTTGGTTTGATGGCAAACGCGATTAAGTGGTGCTTCAAACAAATTCACGACGATGCAAAGAAGAGCCGCCTGCTGGTAGCCGCCAACTTTGAAAACGCAGAGAGCCGCCGGCTTCAATCGAGAGAGCTGCCTGCTGGTCACTCACCTTGAGAAGCACGGCCAAGGATAGTTTTCAGATGATTCCTGTCATTGAGAATCACAAACGTGAGCCTTTTGAAGCATCCATCATAAACCTCGTTCGCAGCGGTGGAAACTTAAAATCGTATTCGTAGGCCAATGTAAAATCTAAACAGGTTTTTTTCACTCACCTCTTCCCTTCCTCAAGGAGCGAACACCTCTTCCTTTATTCGAACTTCGCCAACCAAAATCAGCAAACGAAAACTGCGCAAATGCTGAGATTCCCTGAGATCGTTCGTTTCGAACTAAAAGCGCGGAAAACGTTGACAGTTGCTCGAATCACCTGCTTGTTATGCTATTATCCCGTCCCGTTATTTTTGCTCATAACTATAGGTAGGCCTACCTACCAATTTGGAGGCGGCACCTGCACCTTGCAGGTAGTGCGGTGCGGACAGCCAATTTTAAGAAGGTAAGGTGCATATGGGTCAAATTGAGGTGAACGCTCAACAAATTGAAAAGGGCTTATTTCATTGCATTGTCCTTCTGGAGGAGCAGAGTTCTGCTTTTTCTCTTTTTTGGATTTTTTCCCGATCCTTTGACGATATCTCCGTCTCGGCTCCAGAAGGTGCCTCATTGATCCAGAGATTAGGCCTATACCTGCAACGGAGAAAAGATAATTAGGCAAAGGAATTTGACCTGTGTGACCCAAATAATGAAATTGAGAATGTGATGTGAATGAAAGAATCTGGATAACAAATTCACACAACGACCTAATTTCAATCCTGTGTCCAGCAGAGAGTAGGTAATTATTCATATGTGATGTGATATGTGTTGTGTCGTCCTGGCACATTTATGTATCTGAGTGTCTCCCTTTTTCTCTTTCCTATTCACGCGTCCTATCCAAGCGTTTTTCTTTCAGAGGCATGGAATGGAAAACGTTTTTGAGGACCCAACCAGCAAAACAACAAACACTCCTTGATTAGCATTCAGATATCTATTGCCATGAAAGTCAACATATTTTTACATCACTACCATAATGCTTTAAGGAAGAAGTGGAGTCACTCCGGGATCTTCGTGTTGCCAAACTGTGGTTGCTGGATTGCGGCGTTTCAAGGGGATATCATCTGCGGACAGAAGCGAAATACATGCGAGTTAATGGCGGACCGCGGTGCGATGCCCACAGAAAGTTAAATATTTCCTGAACAAACCCACGGATTTTGAAGTGGTTGCGTATGGTGCAAAGCTGAAAAATGAGCGCTTCCACACATGTATAATGATCCCAACCTTTCGTCGGACAAAACTGTTAAATCATTCGAGTAACAAAAGTGCTCAAGTTTCGATGTTATAAAATTCCGGGTTCCTGCCAGGTATTTTCAAAGATTGTGCAATTTTTTCCGTTACAACATGGTTACCATCTGCGGAAGAGTTGTAGAGGAAGTCTTCTGGTTTCCAAAAATACCAAAATCGTTGAATTTGAACACCATTTGGCAATTTTATGGACAGAGCCAGCGCGACATGGCAGCATCGTTTTGTCTTTGAGCGGGGAAGAGGCCCCGACTCCCTTGAAATCCCTGGGAGCCGCGGCCTCTTCCCCGCTCCAAGACAAAACGATGCTGCCATGTCGCGCTGGTTCTGTTCATAAAATTCGCAAATGGTGTTCAAGTTCAACGATTTCGGTATTTTTGGAAACTAGAAGGCTTCCTCTACAACTCTTCCGCAGATGGTAACCATGTTGTAACGGAAAAAATTGCACAATCTTTGAAAATACCTGGCAGGAGCCCGGAATTTTATAACACCGAAATTTGAGCACTTTTGTTACTCGAATGGTTTAACAGTTTTGTCCGACGAAAGGTTGGGATCATTATACATGTGTGGAAGCGCTCATTTTTCGGCTTTGCACCATACGCAACCACTTCAAAATCCGTAGGTTTGTTCAGGAAATATTTAACTTTCTGTGGGCATCGCACCGCGGTCCGCCATTCACTCGCATGCCTTCCTTTTCACGTTCTGGATGAACTGTTGACGTGAGCGCCGCTCTACCGGCAGGCAACAGCGAATGATGACGCAACAATGCAATTTTCTCGAAGAGGACACACTATCTTGCTCCATTCGTCCTGTCACTACCATACGACTCTGTAAGATTCCAAGATTCGCAACAGCCAAATTGAATTCTAAATTCCAGACAGGTACACTCATCGGCGCGGCATTATACTGCCAGAAATCTATGGATGTCATTAATAATAAGCCGACGAATAAACATCGCTGCTGACCCCTGCACCATCGACCTTGCTGTAGATATAAGCCTAAAACGAATTCGCGATGTGCCTGAAGCTGATAATTGCTATCTGAATGCCGCGTCGACAGGGAGACGTTGCGACTTGAATAATTTTCAATGAGCATGGTGGCAGGAAATTCCGTAAAGGAAGCCACCACTGTTTAGCCAGCAGCGCATACCTCGTGGCTTGCACCGGTTCCCATCGGGACACCGAAGTTAAGCAACGTTGGGCCTGGTGATGCTTGGATGGGAGACCACCCTTGTACCCCAGGTTGTGCTGCTGGAAGGGGGCTTAGTGGCCAAGTCCCTCGTCTCCTTCGGATGAGACGTTAAAGCAGGAGGCCCATGTGCAGCATCACACTGTGCACGTTAAAGAACACCTAGTTCCAGTCCAAGAGAGGCTGGCAGGTAACAAATACACAGAAGCCACATATCACAAGATACACGTCTCCGCTCTGCAGAGCATATTCGGTTCGGGAAATCCTGCGGGTTGGCGTGTGTATTTACATACGACGTAAAACTGATCCGAGTCCTTTCAGTTGAATGCAGAGCGGAGTTGGGCTACGATTGTAGGGCATTGTTCTTGCGAGCCCAAAATTGTGAAACAAGGTTTAAGCCGAGCCACCGGCCGAATGGCTGTCAGCTCATAATGGCAATGATGAACATTTATCATGCAGTCGGCATTGCCGCATGGTTCTGAATTGAATCAGACGATTCAGACGTTCCTGTGAATTTCAGGGGGCATATGCAGGCCAGATGGGATATGTTGCAACTGCAGCGATAAATGAAAATACGCTGCCGTTAGGCCTACTTCGCATGTTCAACTCCCTAAGGAGAAAGGACCGATTTCCGGGACACACTGCCGGAAGCACCAAAACCTGCAAACCAAAATCAAAGCTCACGAAAATAAAATCGACTGATTGCAAGCCGATCGAGCGAGAAATCGGTAGCACACAGCTTGCCTCCACAAGACGAAATCGAAGGCATATACACTGAAGAAAAAAAGCGTGGAAATTTCCAAATACCGGCAGCATGATGCCGCGCCGATGGGTGTCGGTGAATTTTTAAACATCAATTTTTTTTTCTGTGAAATTCGGCAAATACAAGTGAAAGTGAGGTCACGCCCATGTCGACCAGCATGCAGGTGTTCCTTGCTGACAAGTTGAATGCGATCAGCGGCGACACGTCTGAAATTAAAAAATCGTCTGCTCAGTTTCACTGCCATTCGAGCTTTCGAAAATGCCGAAGGGACAAGGTGCACGAAAGGTCATTGATTTCAGAGAGGAATTGCCCTCACGGCATGCGATTCATGAATAGTCGCGACGTCTGATTACAATGACCAAATTTTATGCGCAGCTATAAGCACGTACCGTGCCACGCACGGAATGATTTAGGCATCGAAAGAAATTGTTTTGGGATCCGCAATTAAGAACAACTATGACTAAGGGAAAAAGTAAAAAATATAAAAAATAAAACAACTCACAACATATAAAATGAAAAGTGAAAGAAAAGAAAAACTTGAATGACCTGAGGGATTCCCTCACCGAGTCTGATCCTATACTCAATTGCGTTTCACTTCTTCAGAAGCAAAGAAAATTTTAATGATTAAACTTACCGTTAAAAATCTGGAATTTCATGCACCCTGTCCATTTCCAACCGCAGAAAACGGACTTAAAAATTTGTCCTCTTCTCTCGGACTTCACTGCGCGTAATAAAATGCCAGTCGATGTTCTGAAATTAATTACGGATGCTTTTGCACTCGCAATGATGAGTTTTACCAAAATTGACCTTCAGTCTCCTTGCCACTGTGTATACCTATTTAAAAATTCACCACTTTACATAAAAGGGTGTCCGGCGAAAATGGAAACGAAAAACATTGCAAGCAAGTGGCCGTGTCCAGTAAACAGACGTTGCTCTGCTTTCGAACACCTGCGGTGCGGTTAGACTCCGCTTATCTGCAAGCAATATCTTGAAAGTTTTCAAAAAAGTTTTCAGCGGTCCGTCTGTTTGTGGATGACGCGTCAATAATAAACATCCATTGTGACTTTGGCAAAAGCAATCGCAACAGGGTGGGCCTGTGGTCTACCTGCACACGATGAAGGCACTCAATTGGGAATGGAGAGGGGCAAAAACGCATGTGCAACTCCTTGAACTTGCGAAAACTTGAAGGGCGGTGCGCCCACAGGCCGGATCGCCAGTTTCCAAGCCCTGCCGCGACTTTAGATGGCAGGCCGGGGCCCCCAGCGAGCTCTGTTTTTTGAAACATTAGAGAGGACAGGGTTAGGTCAGGTTCAGATACCTTCAGATAAGAAAAAAATATTTTTTTTTTCTTGCAAGTAATGGGCCCCAAACGAGCAGTTCTTGCGCAAAATGCTCTCAACCATCTAAAGTCGCGGCAGGGTTTGTAAAAACTCGGCCGGGTCCTGTCCTGTTCGACATGATTACAAACACTTGCAAGCATAGCATTGGTCGTCAGAATGAATCGCCTGACTGTGGAGCAATGACACGTGAATGTTGTGATATGGGTTTAGGTATGCTTCTTCCACAAAGAGTGAAATGCACGCACAAGTCAAAATTTCAACGGTTTGCGACGTTTCTGTCGAAACAAATAAAAAGAAATCTGCCTGGAAAACTGCCATGGCCTGAAGTTGTGTGTATGAAGAAATTATGGTGAACCTTTCCAGTTGCAGGCAGCGCAATCCGAACACCCTGTCACTGAGATGCAGGCACTTGCTCTTTCAACTTTTTTCATTCCCGATGAAAACGATAAAAACAAAATTTGTTTTTTTTTTTCGCACCGAAAAACATCGAAAAAAATTCCCGACTGGCGCGCTTGCTGTCGACCGTCCCCGACGTCAGCCTCACCAAAAATAGGTGCAATTATCGTTTCCATTTTCGCCGTACACCCTTTACATAGACCTGTCGATGCGGCATATCCTGCTCGATGTCTGAGATTTCCATCAATTTTTTTCACAGTGTATAAATTCGATTTCGCCGTGTGGCGGCAAGATGATGGGAGCCGATTTCTTGTTCGGTCGGCTTGCAATCTGCCGATTTTTGTTTTCACGAGCTTGATTTCAGTTTGTCGGTTTTGGTGCTGCAGGCAGGGTGTCCCGAAAATCGGTCCTTTGCCAAACGGAGTTTTACACACGGAGTAACGGCAGGTTTTTCAATGCAAGATATGGGTCTCGATGAATCAACTGCACCAAACTCCTGCTTTGCCATGACAGATCTGTTTTTTTCATTGATTTAAAAAAATCCCCTGATCTCAAACCTGCCGTTTACAGTGGCCGCATCAGCGTAAGTCTGCCGGCTGGGTTTGTTTTGTTGTCGTTCACCATCTGGTTTGCAATATGGAAATTCGCAGAAATACGAGTATGTGCCCATCATGAAATTCCGAACAGTGGATGTGCAAATGACGTAATGACGACTGCATGAGAAATTGCCGGTGTAAAGTGGCTTCAGGGCCTTCAGGGACATGCCGACCACCATGCTCTTTGAAAATCATTCAAATCCATGTCTTCATGTCGTCGCGGCATTCCGATAGCAATTACCTTCAGACATATGGCGATTTCGTTTATTCAAATGCAAATACAATTATTTCAAAATCGGTTTTTGTATCCCATATACAAATTGCCAATCATTTGTCAGCTTTCTTTTGATACTTTCCATCGCGAATGGAGTGAAAATATAAATTATGCAAATACGGGCAATGCTTAGCGTTCCTACGGGAAGAGTTGTGAACTTTGCAACACATTTTGGTGGATTATTTTCTAATGACCCAAAAGCAAATATCTCCCGGATGCATCACCATCTCTTCGTGTTCGAAAACGAAGCAAAAAAGGAAGACACAAGAACATTCAAGTTCTGGAGCTTCTTCCCCGAGATTACCCATGCGGTTTGGTGAATTTTTAAGCCAAATCTCAACGCCCAGATACGTATGTAGCCCAAATGATGTTTCACATTTTGAAAATCCTCTTTTCAGCTGAATGGGCCTGCACGGTCCTTCAATGCATGACGCTTTTTGCTCTGCCTGAACGCTTCGCTCTCCTTTACAGTACCTATTGTCTCAGAGCTCTCCATTTGACTTATGGCTTGATTTTAAAAGAAAATCAAATAATCTTCCCCCAATAAATTCACCGTTGATCTGTCTCCGTATTGTGTGACCGTAATCTTGTTTTTGTTTCCTTTTCCATTTTAATCTGTTTTGTTCAGTTTTTGTAAAATGCACTTTGTCAACTCAAATTCTGTTTTGTTTCAGGGTAGGTATCAGAAATCCTCATCTTCTTGCTACAGGATCATTTCATAAACTTTTACTTGTTCATCATTAACTTTACATATTTCTACATACCATGTTGTTTTTTTTTGGATCAATATTTTGCCTTCTCTTTTCAGCTTGACTTCGTTTTCACTTTTCGCTTGCTTTCTTTGTTTCATTGTTGTTTTGTCTTTTGCAGACGCGAATGCGTCGTCTGATAGGACAAAATGTTATTTTTACCCGGAAACTGAAAACACAAGCCCTGTTTTAAATCGTCGATTTTCGTTGGAAATCGATAACTCAAAACGTTTTCAACGGATTTAGCCCAAATTTGGAATTTTTCTATCATTTACGGAAACGAAGAACTGATTATTTATTCTCTGCGATGGGTGAAAAAATTTGGAAATTTTATTCTATACGATTGACCTTTTTAATTTTTTCCGCTCAAACCTGAATTTCGTACTCCCAAGTCCCTGAATGGTCAAAATTTCAAGTTCCGTATTTGTGGTCAGTTTTTGCTCAAATTTTCAAGTTGTTTCTGAGTTATGGGGTGAAAGGTCACAATTTGGGGAACTGACTGGAATCTTTTCACATCATCCGTCAGTCTCAAAACAAAATAAAACGGTTTCCATGCAACGTCAACTGGGATTTCGATTTGAATCAAATCTTACGAAATTCTGCCGCTGAAATGTATACCTTCACCGTTAGCCTTCAGCGTTAGACTCTCCATAAGCAATCACACTCAGCTTAAAATCAGCAGCCAATTCAATGGCTATAGTAGATTGGTGTTGTGAAACTTTAATTTCTAATTACAACACTATTCCTTTTTCATTTCTGCGAAGCGTTCACCCATCTGCTAAATTGACAGCTCTGCTAATAAGCGCTAACGGGTATGAGTGGAAATTATGTATACGGCCGTTCACATATGTCACTTATCACTGCAATCAGAGATGCTCAAGAGGGTACCCCGTTCTTTTTTCGAGGGTACCCCTATTCAAACACTGAAAACTGCCTAATCCGTAACTATCAGTGCTAACAATGCTGATGAAGCAATCGTAGAAGGGTGTAAACATTCTAGCGTGTCTTTTATACGGGGGGACAAAATTGCACAATTGCACGGAAACAATTTCAGAAAATAACTCTGTTCTTAGCCGTGCCATTGTGTCCCCTTTTGACGTCAGCCTTATCTCCAAAGGATCTACAAGGCGTAAAAGAGGATTTGTGTTGTTATTTATTTTGTTATAGGTCAGGGTATAGCTGTTCAGATTGCTGAGGTTTCGCATTGGAAAACGTATAGCCAAACCTAACCCAACATGATTTGGGTAGAAAAAACCTAACGAAACCAAACCTAACCTAACCTTGCCTACCTAACCTAACAAAATAAATAACTGCTATCCAAAAAGGAAAAAACAAACAGAATAACAACAAACCAAACCCTGTTTGCAGAGCCACACTTGGCTTTAATGAATAAATAGGTAGGTACCCGTTGCCTAATTTGAAGGAAGAAAGCCATTTACGACGAAAAATGCATCTTGAGCTGTTCTTACCTCTTCTTGTGATCATCACACAACTTATTCAGATCCAATTGCCAGTGCATTTCACTGAGTTGTGAAATGCCGCGAGAATTGAATTCCTTGTTGAATGCCACCCCTATGTCATGTGTCACGTTAAATCCTGGCCACCTATCATGCATCATAAAATCCTTTTCATAATCACGTAACTTCAAAATGTGGCAAAAGAGTAGCCAAATGTGGCAATGGCGTCAGCAATCACCTATAGGAATTTTGGATTTACATGCACTGCTTCTCTCTCAGAACCCTGTCACATTGGTGCAAAGAGCAGACAGAGCAGAAACTGCAGTTCGGATACTTTTTGGTTGAAAACTCCCAAGAGATATTTATAGAAACCCTGTCATCATCGGAGATTGCTAACCGCTTTAATTTCACCAAATTTGACATGAATCAATCTCATCACTTATCTCATATCTTCCACACATGGCATTTTTAATTTAATCATTTTGCCAAGCTTTCTGGTTTTGCCGTTTTTACATGTGCTGGAAATCATTTCGAAAGTTATTACACTGCAAAAGACAAAACCATGGCTTCCCTGGAAGCGAACGTATTAATCTTGTTATAATAGACAAATACTGTCACAAATGAACTGGTGGCAGAACACAATTACCTAATATACACAAAGACATTCGTACCAGTAACGGTCTTGTCAAAGCATCAAATGAATATAAAGCGACGAGACGAAAAAAAAACATCGCAGCAAACACAAATCAGCCCATTGCAATATGTGAATTTTGAACTCGAGGTGATGCTATTAAAACTCGAGGTGATGCTATTGTACAGTCCCTGATGGTTTTTGGGAAAAAGGAATTGAAGATCACATCACTTTTAAAAATTGGCTTGGAAACTGCAAAGCCAAATTTCGTCGCAAATGGCTTTCTGTTCTGCGTTGAGTAAGTTTGATAGTATAACAGTTCGGCAAACTAAAATTAAGGGATTGGGAAAGAATGTCGCAGAATAAGTTCAGTCTATGCTTTTTTAATAAAGAGCATAGACTTACAATGCAATAATGTTTTCCGGACAACATGTTCTTTGTTTTCAGTTTGACATCTGTTTTGTTTTGTTTTGTTCTTGCATATGCAAAAAAATTAGTTAGTCCTAAGTAAGCAGAGCTGTGGTTTTAAATTCTTGGTAGATATTCTCCTGTCTCATAGGGAGTAGGTATCGTAAAATCGATTGATGATAAGTGGAGTTATTCGAGCCCGTTACGAAGCCTCTCGGCCGAATTTCCTCTTTGTGTATGTATAGGCCTACGTGTTTACGAGTACTGTTTTAGGGTTTTCACCAAGTCAACGTAGCCCTCCTTGCCGAGCAGCCGGCGTGGGCACCAGCCGTTTAGTGACTCGAGCTGCTTATGCGAGGTCTCAGCGATGGAGGGTTCGAATCATGGGGAAAGATTTTTTTGTTATTCGTGGGTTCCTATTTTCTAAAAAAAATATTTTTCTGCATAGCAGGCAGTCGGAAACAGCTCGCTGAAGGTTTACGTCAGGCGAGAGCCTGGCAGAGGAGCAGGGTAAGGTTATAAGGTTAGGAAATAAGGTTAGGGTAGGTAAGTTAAGTTAGGCTGGGTTAGGTAAGATTAGGATATAGATAACGCAAGGTGATCATAATTCTGGCGATTTGTTCGGAATTGGATATGGACATCTTTCAACATGGATTTCGATGCTATGGTTGGCCTGGAGCTAGTTGGCCTGGAGCCAGTTGGTCTCCTTCCAAAATGTCATAACATCACACGATTAGGCCAAATTTGGATGGATACATCTCTCAAGCGCATCTTCTCAAAACCCCACCAAAAAAAAAAGGACCCACATAGCTCAGATTTCGAAGACCGCGGTCGTGATGATCGACATCATCACATAAAGTCAAGAATACGGTTTTTGGGAGACCCTGTTATGGGAAAACTCCTCTTTCGCCGAAAGGAATTTCGCAAAATCACTCTCGCAGAAAGGAAATTCGCCGAGGGGAAACTCGCAACTCGTTTTTTTGACAACACAAACTTGCAAACGTTTTTTTTTTGGAAACGGACACACTCGCAACTGGTGCTTTCGCCGAAAGGAAATTTGCAAATGGTTTTTTTGCAACAAGGAAATTCGCAATTGGTTTTTATATATAACGAAAAAATTTGCAACTGCTTTTTCGCAACGGAAACGGTCGCAACTGGTACTTTCGTTGAAAGGAAATTCGAAACTGGTTTTTTCTGCAACGAGAAAACTCGCAACTGTTTTTTTCACTACAGTGAAACTTGCAACTGCTTTTTCAGGTATGTCCGATCATATTCTGGGTCGTTCCCAGCCGATTTCCAAGTCCTTCACTGACTCTCAGGGCGTTCCATGTTTTTACAGTGGGTCCTCCAGTTTCAGCAGGGACCAAAAGCCCGTGCTCTAGGTGACCGATTGGGGTTGTTCGCGGGAGTTCCAGTCCAGCCCGATCTCTTTCAGGGTCGTTCCCGGCCAATTTCCAAGTCATTCACTGACTATCAGGGTCGTACCTGTTTTTCAGGAGTCCTCGCCTGGGGGGTTGTAGCCTCGAAACGGACGTCATGGGTGACCGTTAAATGGAACTCCCAGGGGTTTTCGGGTATTCCCGATTTATTCGTGGTCGTTCCCTTTCAATTTCTAATTTTTTTTTTGGTAATTTAGGGCATCATTAACAATTGTTTTGGTAAATACCGGAGAAAAGGACCAAAATTATTGCGCCAGCAACATGACAAGTCGCGACTTTGTGTATATTTCTAGATGTTTCTAGCTTTATGGGTAAAACTGTCCACACTATGCACTGCGGGCGCTACTGCAACGGCGCCACGAGGGCAAAAGCATGGCATCTTCCTACCATGCTGTTTTTTATTTATTTTATTTTATTTTTGTATTCTGTATTGTGTATTTGGGTGTTTTTGTCTCTACCTATTTGACTGTATTTGTGTGCATTTGGGTGTACTATTTTGCTGTATTTGGGCGTATCTGGCTCTATTTTGGGTGAATTTGGCTGCATTTGGGGCTTACAGGGACCCCTTTTCCTCCAAAGTGCCTGGGCCTGGACCGTATGGGACAGCGGTCAGCTGATGACAATAATTAGCAAGCCGATGATTTCTTTTTCTGTCTTCGTACCAATCGTATATTCCTATAGTACGACCTGTAGTCACTTTTGGAAATATTTGTATTACCTATTTTCGTATTTTCGTATTTTCCTCAGCCTTTTTTTTTTTTTATTCATTCACCTGATGTCAATAAGAAATGCTAAGAATCTGGTCAGGCCTCTACGGATTTGTTTCATAAAGTCATCCCATTTCATGCAGCTTCGTTTGAGTTTTTTTTTTTTTAGATCTTAATTCCGGTAAATTCCTTATTCTCCCGTCTCCATGTTGTTTTAATCTTGGGATCGGAGTGGGCCGGTGTACTGCGGAATTGTATGAATTAATTATTATTGTTCCCCTTTCATGATCTTTTCTGCACTTTTGTTTCTGTTTCCCCATGATGTTTGGAAAGTTTTTAAAGTCCCAGTTTCTTTTAGAAAATTTGTTCGTCTCTTGGTATGGCCATGCATGATTGAGAATTAAGATGATAAAGAAGCTTAAGAACTCCGACTTCAGCCCCACTCAATGAAATTTCTTCATTGCTGTTTTCTTCAGTTTCGGATCGTTTGCAGAATTGCCAAATCTGCCCATCTCGTCGGACATTCCACAGCCTCTTGACGCCTCTTGACGCCTCTTGACGCCTCTTGACGCCTCTTGACGCCTCTTGACGCCTCTTGACGCCTCTTGACGCCTCTTGACGTCTCTTGACGCCTCTTGACACAAGCAAGCAAGAACACAGACATTCACAGCT
Source organism: Sinentomon sp. SZTP_YWyxl (assembly GCA_030068105.1). Taxonomy (NCBI): domain Eukaryota; kingdom Metazoa; phylum Arthropoda; class Protura; order Sinentomata; family Sinentomidae; genus Sinentomon; species Sinentomon sp. SZTP_YWyxl. Next base: position 14,975 of record JASGXE010006388.1, read on the forward strand.
TTCCTCTGCCGGTCGGTTCGTTGCTAATAATAATAATATAGTGAAAATAGGTGTTGGTACCTAAAGGAAATGAAGAGGAAGAGAATCGCAATGCAGGGGAAAGGACGAACTGCAAAAACGTTAACGTTAAGCGAGCAAAACTTGAAAAAGGTAGGTAGGTATATACATGAACAAAAGCATAGCATAGTACACGACTAATAAATTGGCGCAGATATATACCTATGTATTTTTCAGAAGTGCAAGTGGACACATTTATCCTGCAGCATTTGACCCACATACAAAACAAGGAATGGAGAAATATATAATGTTGGTGAAATTTAGCAGGACAAGGGCCATGCGAAGGGCTACAATGTGTTATGAAATGAGGTCAAGTAACGGGACAGGTACCTGATTGTCACCTATATCCGTATGTATCAACAAAATCAACATTGCATGCCAAAAGCTTGACGTTTTAGCTCCGCCCGAAGAAGCATCAATTTTTAAGAAAGAAAGGTGAGAGGTGAGTCTTCCCACATAGGCCTAGGTAGGTACCTACCTATCCCAATATCTCGAATGAAAGTGCTCGCCTTTTTTCAGCAGGGATTTTGCAGCAAATGACCTCAGGCAAGGCCTCTTGACAGCCGTGGAATTACAATAGTATTGTTGAATTCATTGATACCCAGGTGCTTGCTTGGTGAAGACGGAACGCATTCGCATTGCCTTTTCGCCAGCGAATCCTTCGGCTGTTGGTCTGCTGCCGTTGCCGCTTCTGCCGCTTCTGTTTCCTGCTGCTATTGCTGATTTCGTCACCGGAAGAAGATAGACACAGACAGGTAGGTCAGTGACCAGTGTTCATATTCCTAAACCTAGAAAAAGGGCTTTTTACAAGTCAGTTTTGAATGACGTCATTCGCCGCTCATTTACAGCTACTCATAGGTACAATACAGTTTGGATCGCGTCATCCTCTGTTGGCATGTCCCTGAATGTCTGTCATTACGATGAAAATTACGATTTAGCCAACGACAAAATGTGCTCTGACCTTGATTGGCCTTGAGGCTTAAAATAGTCTTTTTGCTTAAAAGAGTTTAAACAGCTTAAAAGAGTCCACCATTTCAATTGGACTCTTTTCGGTGACCAATTGAAATGGCTCGCCATGCAGGTGCGAAGTGTGTTCTAGAAGCAGAATGGAACTCATGGAAGAAGAATGTCTCGCATGAAACATTGTTGGAAAGGTTTTTCTGAAAGGATTCTTTGAAAGGTTTCCTGAAAGGATTCTTTGAAAGGTTTTTGTTCGATCCCTCCAGTCTAGTCGGTTGCAAATGACAGCTTACAAAGCATGGCGTCCATTCCATTTTTCATCAGCACTCGACGTACTGAGCGAAATCGGACACCTGTGTCAAGAAATCACAACAAAGCTTCTTGGAGAAACCTTTTGAAAAATTATAATTGATCATGGTCACCTTACGTTTTCACAGGATCGGACTATGCTGTGGGCATTGGGCACATAACAATAATTCTCTTGCACAAAAGTCACTTTCCGTCCACGTCGTGGACAGGATGGTGATTTAACGAAGGTTTGCAGACTGCGTTTGATTGAGAGCATCTTTGGATGGGCTACTTCTGGACTGGTATAATTCTGGATTGGTATAATTCTGGATTGGTATAGGTCCTACCTAATTCCGGATTGGTATAATTAATTTGAGGCATGCTATGAGCACCTGGTACACATTGTGAAAATGGAATGCAGGTTGAACAAAAATAATGTGCCCAGAAACAACGACCGTTGTGTTTCCGTTCTTTTCTTTTTTGTGGGCAATGTTTTGGACAAGTTTTTCTGACATGTGCGCAATTACGTGGGGAAATGAACTTGATGGGGAAAAAGTAGAAAAAATCTTCATTGGCATTGATGGATTTCGGCTTATATCTCGGACACAAAGATGAGGGTACCCTCGCGGCTTTTCTTTGGAGCATGAATTAAAGAGTTCCGAATCACTGACCACCACCGCAACCGCCGCAACCGCCGTAACCGCCGCAACAAAACCTCGCCGTAACGAAGCTCCGCCGTAACAATACCAGTCTCCGCCGCAACCGTGCATCGAATGGCGAGTTGCGATCGGCGGATGTTCTGATTTTTTTTTGATTTTTTTTACTTTTGATTTTGTTTTTTTTTTATTTCTATTTTATTGTGTTTTATTATTTTTGACCCATTTGGAATACTTTTCCTCGGAGTGACGGTTTAGCGATGAAACATATTCAAACATCTTCCCACAATGTTGGCACACGTGCAGTTGTTTGTCATTTTGTAGAAGTCAATGGCGACACCAGATCGGAACACAGTGGGATCCCGGCTGCGTATTTTATTAATCTATACGAATTCGCAATGTCGATTGGCACTTGACAAAAAAGCAATGCTAACCTAACCTAACCTACCAATAACTAACCTAGCCTAACTAACATATCCTAATACCTAACCCATGTTCGGTCAGAGTGTTCTGCCTTTTTGTGGCTCGGGACTTTTACATGCGGTTAATGAAAAAGTGCCAAATCGTATAGATTAATCAAATGGATCCCGGCTGCGTATTTGATTAAAAAATCGCAATCTGTACGATTGTATATAATTGTACTCTATACGAATCCGGCACTTTTCCATCTAACCGCATGTAAAAGTCCTGAGCCACAAAAAGGCAAGAAAACACTCTGAACATAGAAAATGGGTTAGGTAAGGTCAGGATAGGTAAGTTAAGCTAGGTTAGGAAAGGTTAGGTTGGTAAGGTTAGGTTAGGTTAGCTTTATTTTGCTTTTTTGTCCAAGCGCCAAATCGGGACATTACCCGATTCGTATAGACAAAAAAATACGCGGCTCTGCGAATAGGTACCTGAGGCGAAGAAAACTGAAATATGAAGGCATAGACCCATTTGATAAGCTTATTTTCGACTTAAACACCATGTTTCCTTTGTAAAATAGCATGCCTTTGTTGGTTTAAATGGATAAAATGGCAAGAAAAACAAACAAGCGTTACAGGATAAAAATAAAATGCAAAAATTAAATAAAACAAAAAAATCAAAAACAATCACAAGCAATTGCGCCGATCGCAAATCGCAATTCGATGCACGGTTGCGGCGGAGACTGGTACCTATTGTTGCGGCGGAGCTTTGTAACGGCGAGCTTTTGTTGCGGCGGTTACGGCGGTTACGGCGGTTGCGGTGGTGGTCAGTGATTCGGAACTCTTACCGAAATAGCTTTGGACAATCACCACGGAAAACGTAAAGAAACAGTCAATTCTAAAATTATATAAACATGCACATTTCTGACGAAATTGTATTTGGTCGGTTGGGCAATTATTCTCACCTACTCGTTGCGAAAAAAAAAACGAAAAGGTATGAAATTTATCACAACGGCACGAAATAGTATTTTATGCCATCCAAAAATTCCATTCGTGTGTTTGCATCCTTCAGTTGTTGTTTTAGTTGAATCAAGCGTTTGTCCATTTCTCGAACATTCTTCTGCTATACGCAGGCGGCGCCTCTTCTGCCAGTGGTTGTATGTCCAACTGCTATATCTATGTCTGGCCTCGACACGTTTTTATTAAAATAATTGCAAAAGATAGCGTATTATGCGTTAAAATTTCATGTTGTTTACAAGAAAAAATAGGTCTTCTTTAGAGACACTGATGTCTTATTGGGAGTTTCACTCCGCGGTGGAAATTCTGCCCAATGAATATACCTACACGCCAATGTTCATTTTGAATGGCATCGGAGCTTATTCTCGTGATCTCAGTACAAATTGAACGTTGGCAACGTTTTGATGCTCAGGAAATTTGCTCCAACTCCCGATGTGTTTGGATCCCATAAAGAACCGATGTGTTCCAAAGGAACAAGCGCAGGTCAGCGTCAGACGTGCCACTCGCTTTCCTTTTCGATTGGATAGCGATTGGATAGCGATTCCCAAACCTGAAAACTTGGCATATATGTTGGTTACACCACACTGCTGCCAGATCTGCAAAACGAGGAAAAAACTTTCTCCAGAAAAGTAATCAGATCAGACTCTCAATCAGATCAGACTCTCACACTCTGTGGCGGCAGTGGACAACCAAACATTGAGTTGACATTGGAACAAAACAAACACTTGCCTTTCTTGGTTGAAATCTTTGCTTAAGATTACATTTACCAACAATAATTGTGCGGCAGTGGCCGACCTGTCGTACCATTCTTCAAGGAAAGCTAGCTCCGCTGCCAAGCGCCTGTCTGTCACAGTCGCGCAGGCCGCTCACTTCGAGTACCTATACCCTTAAGAAGTGCCAAATTTTGTTGCTTAGCATTTTGCACAAAGTTCTTTTTTTCTTGTTCAGGCCAAATAAAGACAAGACCAGCGATTAACTGTAAAACCAGAGGGGGGCGTTTGCCAAGATTTCATACTTGTATAGAGGTGAAATTTGAATATTTGGGTGAATTTCTTTCTTCTCTAGGGGGCGTTGCCCCCGCGCTCCCCCTACAATTTAAGCACTGGACAAAACCAATTTCTTGTTGACATCTGGCAGAGAGGTACTGAACTGAAACAAAGTTATGGAAACTGAAACGTACCTTCAACAAACAGCAAAGTTAAATGTGAAATTTTAAGATGTGAAATTTTAGAAGACGTTTCCCGATTCTTTTTTTTTTTTCAAATCGAGAACGAAGTTCAGACGCTAAAATATTTTCACAGCAAAAAAACTAAGATCGGCCTGACAAAAAATTTCCGTTCGTTGGCTACCGTCTATAATTTCTGCTACATGACGACGATGGTAATTTGTTTTCCTGTTTGTGCCGTGTCACAGATATGAAATTTGTCTTGTCTTGCGATAGGTCTACGAGGTATGAAATCTTTTCGCATTTCAAGTGGGAATATCTTCTCTTTTTTGGACCATAGTGGAAACGCGAACAATGAAGCTCCAACATGAATGCAAAAAATTGTACAACAGAATGTTTTTCAAAAAATTTCACTGTGCAAAATTGAAATAATCGCGAAACTTTTGTTGATATGCGGTGCGCTTTTCCTGCGCTCGCAAAGGAAACACTTAAATAGGATAAACACTTTTTTTAGAGGAACCAACCTTTTCACACCACACGTCAATCCACTCCAGTTCCCACCCATGTTCCGGGTTCCCATGAACAAATTAACAAGAATTTAAAAGCATTCCGAAACCCTGATTTTTACGAATATTCCATTTTCAGAATCATGTCTCGGTTGATATGCTCTCTAGTTGTTCTCACCGCAACCATCACCACCATCATCTTGATGCCATCATTTACACTGGCATCAACCATTGATGTCATCGGGAATCCAGTCCACCAACACAAGACATCATTCAAATCGGATAGGGTAGCTAACAAGAGAGACGCACAAGTTGGATCGGGAAGCTTCAATGATGGTGGCTACTCAGGTTATCCTGCTCGTGATGGACCAGTTGCTGCCGGCCCAGGTCCTCTTCCAGGCTTGGGACCACTTTACAGGGTATGATCATCAATACGAACTTTTCCATACGATATCTCTCGTATATACCATAAGAAACCAATTCTTTTAGTTTTGATATCTGATGGCTTCACGACGTGTGAGCAGGGCCGTAGCCAGCCGGGGGCCCAGGGGGCCGTGGCCCCCCGGAATGTTTTAGTTTGTACAAGATATGATCGTGCTGGGGTCAAGAAAGAAACGCAAATGCAACGACATCATTTCCTTCGATGTAATTTTACGTGTTTTTGTCTTTTTCTTTGTCGTGACAAAACACTTCTTCGTCTTCTGTTTTTTTGAAAATTCTCAATCACCAAAGTTTCCAGCTTTTTGTTCACATCCATAAGTGTGAAGATTCAGCAGGTTGCGCAAGCGCACTGGGCGCTGGCGGAAGGCAACAGTTCAAAAACACATTTGCTGCTTTTGCAATTTGAATGGTTAAAATACGAGGATTTATAGTGAATATTTAACAAGGGAAAAATATGAACATTTAAAATAACAATTAATCAACAACCACATGCCATCTTGCTTGTGGGGCTGTTATGCGGTTGTTGATTTGTTGTTTTTTTAATATCATGGTTGAATGGGATGTGATGCTGGTGGTAGTTCACGAAAATCACAAGAGATAGTTCAGTGGAAATTTGGCCATGGTTGATGAAGGCAACACAGAAAAGTCCGAATCTGGAATTGAAACCTGAAAATGGAATGATGAAGTGAGTATTGCAGAGTCCAGTTTTTGATGCGATAGCACTTGCGTGGTACTTGTTTGTACTTGTTTTCTTTTTCTTTAAAAAAAAAAAGAATTAAATTGCACATTTGAAAAGGCAACATTCAAAGACTGGTTTGATGTTGTCAATCTGTTCTGAGCAAACTGGTATGTGGGGAAAAATGCTCAGTTTTTTAAAAAAATCGAGCATTCTGACCACCATTTTGAGTTCCATTTTTTCAAAATTTTTTCCCCTTCGGGGAGGGGGACACCCCTTCCCCGAACCCCTCCCCCGGCAATAATTATTGGCATCGTCCAATGCCAATAATTATTCTTTGGCCCTCCCCGAAATAAATTCCTGGCTACGGCCCTGCGTGTGAGAAAGGAAAGCAAAATGCAAAAAACTATGAAGGAGATGTTTCAAAGCACTCGGGGGAAAAAAGGCTGCGGAAAAGCGCCCAAATGACGTCCAAATTCAATGATTTTGGTGTCAGCGGAAAGCTGGAAGCTTCCTCTACAACTTTTCCACAGATGGTTACCATGTTGCAACGGAAAAAATCGCACAATCGTTGAAGGTTTCTGGCAGGGGCCCGGAATTTGATGCCATCTTGACTTGAACGCATTTGTTCCTCAAATGATTTCGGAGTTTTGCTCGCAGAAAGTTTGGGATCATTATACATTTTTGAAATCGTCATTTTTTTCAGCTTTGTACCACAAAAACTTTCATGAAAATCCGTCGTGGTTTCAAGAGAAATGACTTTCTGTATATTCGCACCGCGGTCCGCAATTCACCTTCAGCTGCGCTTGCCGCTTGTGTGATACAGTGACGTCAGTGTCCTCGCCCGGATTTCATAACTGACGTACCTCTACATGAACTACCTCGG
>JASGXE010006389.1:0-19976 GCA_030068105.1 Sinentomon sp. SZTP_YWyxl
TACACTGAGGTTGTAATTAACCTTCTGCCCCCGCGAAGCGAGAATACTCAGATTTTCCCCAAGGACTGAAAAGCGGAAGCTTTCAAGGGTTATACGGGTAGCGAGGATACTCACCAAAAAATAAAAATTCCGAAATACCCTGTAGTTTTTCTTTGTACAGGCACATCATAAGCGAATTCGGGATCGGATGATACTCTGCAGAGTTTTCTCAGTTGGCGAAAATCTTCGCTGACAATTTTCAATCAATACTTTCCCGCCAATTTTTTGTTTTCTGGTGAGATTGCTGCATTTGCAATGCGTCAGGCCGTTCTACTGGAGTGTCTATAGGGACCCGTGTGGAGGGTGGCATGGTGGTGATGGGGTTGCATCAGAGTAAAGGGACCAGGCAACAAAGATGCGAAGATGGATTTTGGTTCGTCTTCAAGAAGACAGAAATCAGACGCTTTTGTTTTCGCAGGAATTGCTTTGCAGATAATGGCGTTCAAAGTTGGATGACTTTTTCATTTGTTGTGCCGTGTTTGAAATGACGCTGACTCAGTGTTTCTGATCCAATTGGGATGTGTGTGGTGTTGTTCGAAAGGGAATTAAATTGGCTTTCCTCCTCTTTCGGCCGCGATGTCGCATTTGGTGTCTGATGATTGAACATTGTGATACAAAAGTTTTCGTCCGTTTGGGGTGGAAATTATCGCCTCCCGTACGGGGATTTTTGAGTGATGGGAATGATGTTTGAAGTCTGCCTTCCATAGAAAGGCTAACGGGTGTTGCCACAATTTGCCACAACGAAAATTGATTTTGGCAACATGGAATTATACCTTCGTTTTTAACCGTTTCTCCTATTTTTGGATCTTTTGAGATGGAAAGTGACTTTGCGTGAACAAAAACTGCTTGTCTTTCACACGGTTGCCAATCTTGAATAAATTTAAGATTGGCAACTCCCTGTACATATTGGACCACTTGTACATATTGGGATCACCATTGAACCAGAAGAAGGAATGAGTTTTCCGGAAGAGAAACGACAAAATCGAAATCATTCTGGTGAGTGAAATTTAGAAAAATGTTATGGTATTTTTAAATTCAAAATTTTTGTGCTTTGGACGAGAATTTCTGTTTTTTTTTTTCAACAGATCAAATGTCAAAGTTACATTTTTCGTAAGAAAAAAAAAATCGTCAATTTCGACCACAAATGGGCCGGTTTTTGGGCCAGGGACAAAAACTGATAATTGTCACCTCCCGTCATTTGCGCATTTTCCGCCGGTGGCAGAAGGTTAAAATTAATTACACTGAGGTTGCAGTTTTTTCAATGAACCAATCATTAGGGTGCAAGAGCTCCACACTTGTTCATGATTAGATGACAAAAGGCTGCGCTTCCGTTCAAAAGCAACTACGGCAAGCAGTTGGACTGGATTCAACCACCTCACCGACGTTCAATGACTTTAGATGGGTTGGAATGAGGAAACAGGGTGGGAATCTCACATTGGGCCAATCCCCAATATGAAATTCAATGAAAGGGAAAACAAAAAGCTTGTTACAAATTAAGATCCACTGCAAAGGTTTGTTACTTACTGGAGCAGCCTCACTGTCTGATGTTAAAGGATTCCGTAAAAAATTACATCCAACGGCCCAATATAACTTAAAAAGCGAAGGCATTTGAACTTTTGATCATCTCTGAAACGCAATGCAGATTATTTCGTGACTTTTGCGGCGAGTGATATAAATAACTTGTCATTGTTATTTCAGACATTCATTCTTGGCTAATAACTTTTAAATGTGATATGCGAGGGCAAAACCAAAAGGTTCCAAGATAATGAATCTGAGTGCATGCACAGCCTTCTGCCCTTGTGAGTCTTATTTTCCGATCCCTTAACAGTGTTGTTTTCTGAATGTCATTTTTCTGAAGAAAGCAATTCTATTGATCAGACATTCTGTTGTTTTGCTCGCCAGACTCCAAATGCCGTTTGTTCCACTGTACGGAAGTCAATCAATCCATTCTGAAGTGATTCAGATCAACTGTCATTCCTTCCAAAACTGAATTTACTTGAACTGAATGAACGCCTTTTGTCACATGTCCCATGCTCCTAGACCTGCTGTCGTTTTGCCCACATATTTTTTTACATCCAAACATATTTCGGAGAAAATGGCAACAAACATAAATGTGTTACCCGAGAAACAAACATGTGCATATGAAACAGCAATGAAAGAATGGCTGTTTAACTTGCAATTAAGTATATTAAATTAGTAAAAATCAATGTTTGATTACCTTACCTACTTGATAAACCCCTTGGCGATGAATTCCATTTCTTGAATGAGCTTCAAAGATTTTCTAAAACCTGCACTCAGATCCTCCTGCGACTTCAACAATTCGTCCACAGTTTTCATATTCCTCCTGTATTTCATCTTCAATGCAAGTCTCAGCAAGCTCCCACAGAAAAATATGAGCAAGATCAATAACAGTGGAAAAGAATACGGGCACAGTGCAGCTGCAGATTCCAATCCGGGTTGACCATGGAGACCAGAAGTGATCAAGGCCAACCCCAGAATAGATGTTAGAATCAGATCTGACCTATTAAGGCACGTAAAATACAAGTATACGTACGTACCTACCGATTATTTGAACATATTTTTTTTATTCCCGATCATTTGAATTGTTTTTTTTTTTTTTATTCAATTTTTTAAACATTTGGAGCAGCTCATTTCGGGAATGCAGCCAAGTTTGTAATCTCTCCATTAAAGCTAATCAAGCTCACCAAATGTGGGCATAAAAGGAAGGTACCATTTTAATGGCCATGAAGCTCTTGCAGAGGCTTCTTTCTGGTCCGGTTGGGCATACAAATTGAATGGCAAGGACAGTCAAGAAAGCAATAATGTATAGCGGCGGCGGAATTAATGTACTCATACATCCAAAAAATTGCAACCGTTCAGATTTTGGCAAAAATTCTATGCTGTAGAAATTAAAGATCCTCTTTTGCAACCGAGGGCAAAATCTGACACCTCTAGGATGCTTTGTTGAAATCTGGCGCTTTAATTTCTACCACCTGCATAAGAATAAAAAGAAAGAAAAAAAAGTTTCGGAGGCCACAGTTAAATGGGAAAAACACATGTGTGGGTACATTAATTCCGCCGCGACTATACCTATAAACCAAAACTGCAAGAATCCATGTGGGAAAATTATTGCGAAGTGTCTGGAAAGGTAGAAATACATAACATCATACCCACTAGCTCCTGTGGCAACTGGTCCTATGCTCCTTAATTAGGCCTAGATAGGTAGTTGTCTGTCCTATTTCATCTTTTTTACCTTCATGGTGTTTAACACCTTATTCGTGACAGCTGGGACTGAAGTATGTTATTATGCTCGTTTTTGAGTTGAAATCTGAAAAATTACAGGATGTGCTAACTGAATGTGGTAGGTATCTCATATTGTGTATCAGGTATCTCGTGTGTGAGAAATGAAAAAAAAAAAACAAACAAAAATCCAGCAAGTTCCAAAAAATTGCACCTCGTGACAACAGAGCGTCCAAGCATTTTCAATGGCGAGGGACAGAGGAATTACCTGTGTGGAATTTTGAAACTATGTGATGAAGTCAATTGAAAATTATTTTGCCAATTTCAGGCACTTTCCTTGAACCATTTCAAGAAGGCCTAACAATGCTGCAGATTTGGATTTTTCATTTTGGAGAAGCATGCTGCAAATCAGCCTCCAAATGAATTTATATTGGGATGCTAAAAGCATAATCCAATCATTAACCCCTTCCGACTCCAGACATGAAAATATTTTGCCGTCCAAAACGTCATAATGCCACTATTGGTCATTTGGAGGGATGGACTGAAACCTGCAGCAGCAGTCTGAGCAGAAATATTCAAATCGCCATAACACCACAGGATGGGGATACTGAAAAAAGGCTAAAGCGCCATGACGCCAATAGTGGATCAACCGTCATATAATTTCAATGGCAAGTCCAAGATCTGGCGTTTTCACCTCTTTTGATCGGGCTCGACCTCACGGTTCTGACACTCTTTTCGGTTTTCTCCTAGCCCCACCCGTTCTCATTCTACACGCAGTTGAGAGAATGATGCCAATATTGGCGTCGTTAAATGGGAAATTAACATTTGGGGATTTCAAATCTGGCATTTTGGACATGCCTTTTTCATCTCCAGAGTGAGAGTGAGAGAGAGCAGAAATTGAGACAAGGTGATTCGAAAATCTGGTTTCCCTTGATTGAATTTTTTCTGCGCAGTTCCCAGAAATTTTTTTTTTTCATGCCAACTTCTGGTTGATTTGTTGTTGGAAGGAAGCTAGCATTGAATGCCTGAGAACTGATAAAAGGCCTGTGATGGCAAAGTACACTTGTAGCGGCTGCCCCACAAGGCCAGGACTGCATTCCGGTCAACATTTTTATTCGTATCACATCAACAACTACCTGGAACTGGAATTATTAGGAACTGTAATTTTTCTTCAGATTTTGGTTAGCAGTGTTCACATTTTTGTTGCTGAGTTTTCGCAAATCCAATTCAATATTCCGAGGTGTGGGTTTCTGGAATGCATTGTGCTGATTTTTAGACAAATTCCGTCCTACAGGCTGCAGATTTTTTTCTTTGACAAATGCTTGACACCCGGTACTATTTTGGAGGACACCATTATTGGCGATATGGCGGTTTAGACACTTTAAAAATCTGGCATTTGGGGGTCCTTTTCATTTTTCTGTTGTGACGTTTTGGCCACATGATAACATCACACCACAATATTGGTATCATGGTGCTTTGGAAACTTGAATCTTTTCTCGTGCTGTCTCTTTGGACACAAGGTGAGAAAACGCCAGCATTGGCATCTTAGTGAAGGGGTTAAGAGGGGCCCACCCTAGCGGACCAACTTCGGTGTTTGTTGACCAATTTTGCTGAAATTTGGAGGGCATAATTAGCCCCTTGACGAGGAATGCCTGTGCAAAATTTCAATGCTGTACCTCACCTCCACCTGGTTCCCTAGATATTCAACAAATAAGATAAAAAGTTAGCGCTTTCTTATCGATGGTCTAACTGAAAGGCCAGAACCAATTTTGAAATAGTGACATATGTTTCTGGACCAAAAAATGCTGAAAAGGGACTGACGGATCCCAAATTTTAAAATTTTCACTCTAAGGTCATGTTTTTTCCAAAAAAAATTGACTCGCGTTAAAAAAAAACAAACCATTATGCAATGCGATGCTATTTGATGGTTTTGGGTGAAAAAACTGAGAAATCCGGCTCTGTCAGTCCCTTCAGCATGCTTTTTTACGTAAGTATACCAAATTTCGCCTCTCTAGCCCTCAAAATGACTGAAATATGCTGTTCGCAAGTTTTTTTACAACCGGAAATCAAAATGCGAGAAAAACGAGGTTTTCGAACAGTCTATTTTTTGGAGACATGCTGAAAAAGCTGCAGGCGCATTTGCATCGCATGCTGAAATTTGCTCTTGAGAAGCCATTTCTCAACGCATTTTGCTCATTTTTGGACCAAAATGCTCAGAAAACATCACAATTTCAGGGAGAAGTGCATTTGAAAATGTGAGAAATTTTCGGAATTTTCATCTTACCGGTGTGGGCCCCCCTTAAATGGCACTGTTTTGCGGTGGGTATGCCCAGTTACCTGATGTCACATTTGGCCACTTTGAGATCTGAAAAATACCGATTCAAAACAATCCGATCTTCAGGAATCAGCAACTTGCTCTCAAAAATCAGGCAGAGTGTGGAGATGACAAAGTCGTTCTGAAAAGAAAAAATTTAAATAAAAATTATTGACAGGCACCACAAGTGGAAAAGGCTATTTTTTATTCTCAAATGAAGAATAGCTGCATCAACAGATTACTGAAGGTGTTGCTGAGACACAAGCAAGGAATGTGAGGAGTGACTCCGAGTGAGGGAGACTATGCTTTATATCCGCTGCAGCCAAAATGTTTTTGGTAGGCCGGAATTTGGTTTGGCCTACGGATTGAAGACAAACATTCGGTTGCCAAACTTTTAATGACAGGGCAAAATGACGTGCTCCGAGAAAGAGAACCTTGGACTGAAGGTCATACAGAGGATAGAAGTTAAAGAAGCTTTTAACCGGACATGTGCAACCAACGTATATCGCACCAATTCGGCATTTCAATGCAACCAAGACCCAACATTTTCAAGCCCTGTGCTTGATCGGTGCATTTTGGATATGGTACTAAAGGTCACATGGGTGGGTGACCTTTCACCCATGTTACCACTATTAAATTTGGGTGACCAATATTTAGGTTAAGTGGGACTCTGTGTCCTGGGCTGCTTCAAGAACTTCCACACCAATTCACCCTCATCTAGTAAGCTTGTGTCGATGTTGCAGGCTAAATTATTAAAAAAAATAATAAAAAAAAAATAATGAAATAAATGACAAAAAAATAAAATGTTCTCTGTTATGGATTGAGAACACCAGTTAAAAAAAAAAAAAAAAAAAATGGACACACGATCGACTGTGGATGGATATGGAGTGCAAATTTGGATTCCTCAACTTTTTTTCAGTAAGCATGCAAATTTTAAGCTTATTCCGACATTCTACAAACAATTTGCAAGATATCAAAGTTTTAGTGAACTGATGCAAAATTTTCCACCACGTATTGGAAAAACTCCACCCTGAGTGGTTATTATTGTTTGGCGCAGTTGCATCTGTTGCGATAAACTTGAAAATAGTAATTCCTCGCTTGACCCAGGGCTTAAAGTGGGGGCATGCAAGGGCCCGCAGTGCCCGCCGTCCTTTTGGGCAGGGGCACGCAGTGTCCGCCCTTTTTCATGTCGAGCGTGCCCTCCGGTTTCTGTTGCAGTGCCCCTGCGTGCCCCCATCTCAAAAAATCAGACGTCAGCAATTGACCTTTTTCTCTTTTGGCGGCATGGGCTCTCTCAAATTTTAGTGAAATTGTGCTTCAAATTAAAATTGCTGCAAATCAATGCATGAGCGATGAATCATGACTCAGGAATGCCATTTTTGTGATTGCAGGAAAGACCTGCTGGAGGCTGCAAAAGAACAGCATACTGCACACCTACCATGTCCGTTCTCTGCTCTCAAATTCAAAAATCGAACAATCGAATTCTGATAGCAGCCAGCTGGGCTGCCTATGGCTCAGATCTCAGATGCAACCTTTGCCGCACGGATATTCCAAACAACTCAATCAACTGAGATCAAAGACCAATGTCAATGAACGGTTTAACCGTGCTGTTGCTGCAAGGGAGAACCGACCGGGGACAAAGGCCCGCCAGTCATTCCCACGAATCTGGCCATCTGGCCCACACGTTCCAGTTGAACTATAGGTACCTACATTCAAGAGTCAAAGGTCCGGATGCCCGCAGCCTGTCTCCCCTTTCCAATTGGTTGGTGGGTATTTGGTTTTCGTTTGTTTGAGCCTTTTGCACTGTGGTCGGTCTCTTTATATCTTCCGTGGGTCATTAGATGGAGCTGGAAATTTTTGGACCTGCCTGCCCCGCCGCTTTTGAACACACCAGGCGGAGTCATTGAAGAGTTTAAAATTGTTCCCAGGAGCAAATTTTTTTCCTGACTTGAACTCCCACGGCCAGGGTCATGCCGTCAGTCCGTCATCTGTTTTCGATCTTCATCGTTGAATCATCGTGCCAATAGTGTTTTCTGTTCGGTTTACAGACACTTGGCCGCCGGAAATCTGGACGGCGGACACCGGGACGCCGATGGCATTTGGCTGACGGACCACTGGCAGCCGTGAAAACAACTGCTGCGGCCATCTGGCCGATGGACAATTGGCCACCGCAGACACCTGGCTGCCGTTAACATCTGACCGCCATGGATAGATGGCCGAGTGACATTTTGGTCGACACAAGCTGATGCAAGGCCGCAGTGACCATGTGGCCGCCAGATGTTTGTCGTCGCGATATCTGACAATAAAGAACATTGATAATGCAAGCCAAAAGGCATTTAGCGAAATGTTCTCGGCGGCCCAAGTGGCAAGTTGAAAATGTTTTCGTTTCGGGTTTCGGTGATGAATTGGCACACGAATCCGTGACGTTTTAATTTCGATTTGTTTGTATTTTGGTTCAATTCGAGAGAACCAGTGCTCGAATTGAGGGGGATAGGAGAATATGGTGTTCCCACCGAACGTTTTGCGAAATAGAATGCCGATCCTCAAGATGCAAGAAAAAAATACCAAATGAACAAAGAAAAACAATGAAATCTGGAAAGCGTTCCACTTCAACCAATTTTTCCTAAAAATTCGAAGGTGGAAATCAAGGCATAAATGAAGCCAATGGGTCGTGGCAAGGTTGCCCTTTTTGGGAAGCTCATGTCCCTTTTCACCGATATTTTCTGACCTTTTTGGAGACTTGTCCCTTTTTATTTTTTCGGGTGCCCGCCCCTTTTTATTTCCACTTTAAGCCCTGGCTTGACCGGTTAAGGACATGATGGTTCCGAAGAGTCCAGCTGGATAACTGCAGATGTTTGTCTTGTCAATTCAGGAATAAGAATACCTAGGTAACCATTCCTGACTTCATCCGATGATCCCCACAGCTAAACAGCGTTTCATTAAACTCACGGTCAGGTAATTCGTCATCAGGTCAGAATTTTTGCAAACTCGAATTGGGAAACGGGCAGCCAAAAGCTTGGGGAGATTCATCAGATCAAAATGGGAAACACCAAAAAATGTTGTTCCTTGGGGGGGGGGGGGGAATAAAAATTAAACATGCATAATGAATGCTCGGATTAAAAAAAACTTCCACTCCTCAGCTGACCTTCCTGTAAGCTGACCTCACAAAGTCAGAAGAAAGATCCAAGTGGTAGCCTAAGTACATTTTTTGCATCAAATATCCAGCCAGAATGATGGTAACATGAACAGAAAGATGTGAGAAACAGGCAAGTACACAATCTTGAGATTTGAGCACAAGACAAAAATTACTGTTGAAAAGCAAAACTCGCAAGCAAAGAACAGTTCGAAACAAGGACTGGCTGCAGTTTACTGAGATCAATCAATGTTGGTTGCTCTGGGACCCACCTGATTATATCCACCCAAATGTTGATAAAGCTGACATGGTAAAGCCTTGACCTTTTGCCACAATTGACTCAAGACAAAGGCAAATCCACTCTGGAAAAAAATTAAAAGTAGCCTACCTTAGTCAACAGAGCCAAAAACACTGCTAGTACTTGCATGCAAAGTAGGTAGGTACATACCTACATATTATGTCAAATATATCGAAATCCCAACAAGCTCTGTGTTCTCACTTGTTCCAATGCTGCATCTTGATGTGTCTGTCCTGGGAGCAAGAATTGGCCAAATGATGTGCTTCTAAACATTTATGAGCCGATGAGATAGAAGAATTATAGCGAAAGTAGGCAACAAATATTGTTTATGGAAGGTTGTTGGCAAAAATGCAGATCCATTCTTGGCGAAATTTGTCATTTTTTGGTTTTTCAGCAAACCAAGACCTTCAAACTTTCCAGTAACCAGTACCTAGGTATACGTATAGGTAAGCTTTTGAAAAAACGAATTTGATATTCGATCCTCAAGTGCAAAAAACTGCCACCGACACTAAAAACCATAGCGTAGTCAGGCGTCACAATCTGAACGGAGTGAATGAGCTAACTGCTGCACTCACACTAAGCCATCTTGGCTCCATCCATAAATCCAATTCGAAACAATCGATTGAAGCTAAAAACCCATATTTTTTCGCAAACAAATACCAACAGAGATGCAAAACAATATTCCATCCAAACAACATTCCATCTTTTAGTTATTTTTTAAACTCATTTATCTGAGAATCATGTCACATAAATTTGTTTTGACTGCTGTAGTCGATCTGGCGCCTCGATTTTTCGTGTGTTGATGGAAAGAGCATTTGGGCACACAGAAAACCGCCCCACAACCAATTTAGGCCCGGCCTTAACACAACAGAAACCAGAGTTGGGAGAATGTTATTGGCTTCACATAAACGAATCCAGTTCTTCCTCCTCACGGACCTGTGGAGTGAAGAGAACGGAACAGGAAAAGTCTGTTGCTTGTTGTGATGGTAAAGAAAACTGCAGAATGAATTATTTGCGTTCGCATCAGCATAGCGAAATTTGAATTTTTATAAGGAAATTTTTACTCTCGGTGTGTGAAGGTTAAACCTTTAGCACCGCGGGGTGACTTTTCCACCACGATCCAGTCTCAAGTGCAAAGAACTCATGGAGAAACGGTTGCTCCAATTAGTATGCTACCACACCATCAGTGAAGTGAAGCTTTCTTCAGATAAGAAACTGTAAATCAAGCTTCTTATCAATCACTTCTTCCTATCTCACCTAAATTTTAAAGTTCAGAAGACTGAAGTACCTACCCAAGGGTTTTCATAAACTGATGGAAAGAGCAATAATGAGTCCTGTACCTACTCACTTATTGCTGTAGGTACCTACTCACGCTAAAAAAATGCACTTTGATTTTGACTGTGGCCAAGCCAGACTTCCACAGCTGAAGCCTGTTTTAATTCAATGACACCGACCCTTTAAAGGAAAGGTAAGGCCAGTACTGCCATAAAGTAGGTATAAAGCCAATCACAGATGGAAATTGCCAATTGGACCGAGAAAAGGAGGTGCCCCTTTGGTTCACAGGCACAGCATGAACTTGGCAGGTGTGCACATCCATTTTAACTTCACATTCGAACAGAATACTGGATTTGTAAACAAAATCACCTGTAATAAACATGAATGTTGCAATGGCCAACATCCGCAGCAACATGATTTCTGTGGATAGCATTTTCAGTCGCTGACTCGAGCGCTGGAAATTTGTTCAGAGCACAATAACTTATGTTTCTCTTCGGTGAACAGTTTGAGAAACACTGGCTAAGCGCATCAAATACCAGAACTCTATGTGCGGGGTTCTTTCTGGCAACCATTCAGAAGGTTGAATTTCTTTGCATTTAGAAATTTATTGGACTGTCAGCCCGATTACGTCAAAATGTAGATGTGCCACTGCAATATGAAGTTGATACAGTGGTAGCTAGGAAAACAAACTCGTGTAAGGAATTAATGTTTGCCAAAGGACTGACAGCTGATGATGTTTTACACTGCTGTTTGAGATCATCGAGCTGAATCTCCTCGATATCATGCAAATTAGCATTGCAAAGATGTTGATAAATCTGAGATCCCTGTCATTAAAGAAAAGGGAATTAATAGTTAATGCTGAAATGGTTACCTGTGGTTGCCTGCCTGCCGATGGGTCTCCCGAGCCAAATTGAAATGAGCTTTGCTGTCTGAAGAAGAAATGTAAACTGTAACTGCAATCAATCCCGTGCAATCAGCTAAACAAAAAGCAGGAATTTTAGCAAAAAGCAGGAATAACTTCCAGACACAAATTGTTTAAAACAGTGTGAACAGGATGGTCTGTTTAAAACATTTAGTTTCAAGTGTTTAAAACACACCAAGGTACAACTCTATTGATTCGTTACCAAAATGTGCCTACAAATTGGTAAAAATGGACCCTTTTCCACAAAACAAGTCGTTTTTGACATGTGTGATTTGAATGTGATTTTTTTCAAGTTTTCTTCTCATATCACTTGAACAGTCAAAACGATTTTTCGTTATTCATTGTTCACACAATGACTAGGTATGTACTCATAAGTACTTATTCTTGACAATTTCGTTCTTTTAAGCATTAATTTGTTGTGTTTTTCTCGTTTAAAGCCTTCATTCAAAGAAAATCCGATTTTGCAAAAGTTGGCTTTTCTGTGGAGTTCAAACATAACATGTCACGAAATTTGTTTTCAATATGGAGGGACAACCTGTGAAGTGAGGAGACTCAACCCAACGGACTTGCTGAGAAGAGGCCTGCCTAATGTATCCAAAATTCAAAATCCATTGGAAACACAAAGCATCACCCGCTGTGCAATAACAGTGCATAAAATTACGCTGAGCAGGTAACAAAGCGAGAAAATCTGATTTGAAAGAAAGGACGAGTTGACGAGCAGTTGCTGGCTTTATTATGCAAGTTTTTTTTAAATTAAATTGACAGGATTTTCAACACAGATTCACGTGATTAGCGGTGGTCTGGATTCCGGAGTGGAAGTAGGGCATGGCAGGCTTGAGAAAAGGCCACTCCACCCACAATTTCACCTCACTCTGGTCCCTCTTTCGTTCCCTGTTTATTCTTTCATTCCCAAAGCGATTTCCACGATTTTTGCCATATTTTTTGCATTTTTCAGGCTATTGTTGAATTATCAATTTTTTTTTATTTTTGCCGAATGTGGACGAAGGTTTCAGCCAACCAATTATTATTGCAAAAACCCAAAAAATATGATTTTCTCCCTCAACGGGTGTCATCATCGAGTGACTTCCCTTAATGTTATGCTGACATAGGTAACAATCACATGCACAAGGTTAAGGTTTAAATAAAAATTGATGGCAGCCAAGCGTACCAACACAAGAGATGCTTCCCTGATTCAAAAAATGCAATTTTGGCAGATTTAAACCTATTAGCACAGACACCATTTAGACCATGCGCTTGCATTGCACTCCACAAGACAAAAATAGTGGGGCTACTAACAATGCAAATTAGATCATCGTCGTTGTCGCATAACATCCTTAGTGCTAGTTTCAAGCAGGACACAAGCAAGAAGAGGAATTCGCCCAGAGAACACACTAGGCAGTACAAGAGAAAATGAGATTACGCCGACTTCTTGACGCAAACGATAAATGGATCATGGTTTCAGAAAGAAAACAGTTTGGCCATGCCTTATCGTTAAAATATCTCGGTAACGATGCATAGCAAGATGAACGAATTATTACAATTAACTATGCAATTTGCATTCCTGTTAAGGCCAAGATATCCAGAAGAGGAAAAGAGTAATTTTCATGAAGGAAAGGGGAAATGACAAAAAAAAAATCATGACATTTCAATCAATGGTTATCACTGCATAGGGTTGGGACTCGACTCTGCAAATAAGAAAAAAAGATATAAGTAGCCTACACAGAGAACCGATGTATGTAATTTGTATGTAACCGATTTATATTTTTTTAAACTGGAGCCACCGCTAAACCCCCGCCGATGCATTCAGAGGACATCAAGGTCCGGAGTCAGATAAAAGAGATAAAATTCAATGCCGAGGAAACCACAAAATATTCTGTGCATGTAGGCCTAAGCACCATGTCATAATGAATACATTCAGGATTCCGAGTTAAAAGATGAACAGCCTTGGCCAAATGCTTTATTTCCAATATGGCAGATGGAGGGTGCCCAAAAATAGATAAAGGTAGAACAGGTATTGGATTTGAGAATCTTGTTCATCGTTTGATGCCATTCTGTTCTGTTCGATTCGAATTCGATTTTTTGTAGGCCAAATTTTATCGAATTCAAATCGAATTTTTGATTATAAAAAAAAATTAACGAGATTTTCGATTTGAATGCAAATAGGCCTAGGTTGGTTCTAAGGGTGTGCGAATTGGGCAACAAATAGAATCCTTTGAATTGAATGTTTAAAGTGCAAATCTCGAATTTTCGAATGGAATCCTTCCGAATCAAATCCTTTTCTTCGAAACTGTGAATCTTGATTCGAGTTACACAACATTTCTCGAATCGAATTATGTAGGCCTAAGATTCGACATTCTTGAATGTAATCCTCGAATCGAATCACACAATCACTACGCATGCACAAATCAGTGCTGTGAATGAACCATCCACAAATTTCCCTGCACCAAGCCAAATTCTACCCTAAATTACCTACGCCAAAGAAAAACAAAATTAGCTACCACCCAGGCACCTGTTCCTTATAGGCAGAAACTAGAACCGAACTGGCACTTTCATCAAATTCTTCTTTCCTGCCACTGCATCAATGCTGCCGCAAGTGTCACAAATTGTCGCATTATTGTTGTAAGATTTCTCAAAAACCACTCTCAGATAGGATACCTACCTCAGTCAGCTCCAGTCCCACCACATGGGCTTCAGCCATTTGGCATAAAAACACAACCATTCAACAAAGAAAAAAAAAAGAAAAGAAAAGAAAAAAGGCAGTAGGTAGGTATTTTTGGAACATGAAATTTCTCAAATTATCACAAATTGCTATTAAATTATCACAATCTGTTGTCACAAACGATGATAACTGGTCGTGTCGAAGTCTGGATCAAAAAGAACTGAACTTGGATCAGAGTTGTTTTGTGGTTTGTGGTCTGCTGGACTGCTGTTTCGTTTGCGGTAGAAGTGAGGTTTTGAGAAGTGGAAAATGTTCTGAACTCAAAAAGATGATGGCAAAACACCTCAACAAGTCAACATCAAAAGATTTTTGGCCCAAACAGGAAGGTATATACAGCAACACAAACACAACATAAATTTTTGTGTTTTTATGGGCTGGCTAACCGTTGAAGGTGAGGAGGGGGTTGAATGAGGAACTGGATTGGATAACCATCAACATGGAACCGACACTTATCGCAAGATCATGGGAGAGAATTTTCGAGGAAGTTCGAGCATCGGAGCAAAGGATCCAAGATTACCAAGCCCATAATAGGGCTGTGCGAATCGGCTTTCGAATCGAATCCCTTCCCCAAGGTTCGAATCTCGAATCAAATCCGAATCAGTTGTCCAATTTCGAATCGAATCCTTTTCTTCAAATCTCCAATCTTCGGCCGGTTTCCAAAACGAAGATTAATCGGCGGATCGCCGCGATCCGTGGATCGATGAGTGCTGAGCTGGTTGACCACAAGCATTTGGATTCACTTCGACAGCAATCCGCCGATTGATCTTCGTTTTGGAAACCGGCCGCTTGATTCGAATGGAAGTGACTAAAACGCTGAACCTGCTTGTCCTGCTTGTCCTGCTGGAAACGCTGCTTGTCCTGCTGGTTAGGTAAGGTTAGGTAAGGTTAGGTAAGGTTAGGTTAGTTTAGGTTAAGATAACCTCAAACCTAACCATTTTGACCATTACCAGCAGGACAAGCAGCGTTTCCAGCAGGTCAAGCAAGACAAGCAGGACAAGCAGGTTCAGCGTTTTAGTCACACCCATTCGAATCCCACCACATGTCTCGAAGCGAATCTGGCCAGATTCGCGATTTCAAATCGAATGCTCGAAATTCACACAGTCCTGCAGGATAGTAAACGTGAATTTTATTGTGGGCAGGCCCGGTTTTAGGCGTAGGCCATGGCCAACGCCTGATTTTCCCAGGGGCGGCATTTTGGGGCGGGCGGCAATTTTTTTTTTTGAGCAAACAAATTTTCGTGCAAACAGAAAAAGTCAATTTCAATTCGGCGAGAGCACGACCTCATCTCATCCCCAGGACTTGGATAACGTTGTCAAATAAAATTCTCTGTGTACCCGCAACTTCTAAATGACCGGACTGCACCCCAGCCCAGTCGTCAGCCAGGCGGAAGGCGGGGTCAACGCCTCATGCTGCAATTTTCAAAGTCGAGTGACCTGAAACTGGTGGAACTGAGCAATGCCCATGTGATTCATGTCGAAATAAATCTTTATATGCCTCCCAATCTTGATTTTTCACTCCACACAGCTATTCAACTGGGGGCGTGCATTCGGGAGTTTTGTGAAAAAATGCTGAGTTTTTTGAAAAAAGTGAGCGTTCTGAGCACCATTTGAAGTTCCGTTTTCAAAAATTTCATCCCATTTGGGGAGGGGGCACCCCCTCTCCCGGCCTTCTTCGGGGGTGCAATTTTTTCACTTTTGCCATGGAATCAATTCGAAACAAAAAATGAGGGCGGATTAGGGTTGTCCTCGGGTAATTTACCCGATTCCAGGGTAATTTAGACCTGTTTCGGGTAGATCTCGGGTAGGCGAAAATCTCGGGTAAAGTGACAAAAATGAATTTTTGACCGGATTTTTTGAAAAAAAAAAGCTCGAAATTGAATTTTATATGAAACATTTTTGAAAATGAATTTGTCGAAATTGAAAAAAAAAGCCGAAATGAAAGATGAAATTTGGCAACGCCGCACGCCCGCACTGCCGCAGTCCTCCGAGTCCTGTGCTGCTGATTGGCTGATTCTGATCTCTCATTGGTCCGAAGGTCCTGACAAGACAAGACGTAAGGTATGATGCCTTCTTTTCGGAAAAAACCCACAACCTAAAATTTACTCTCGACTAAGAAGACAAAACAATTGAAAAAAAAAAACATCTTTCACTCACTCACAAAACCCCAGCGCAACAAAAATTCATACCTACATTGAAATACCTAACCACTATCTAGCCCAACTCAAACTTGAACCACACGCAAACATCAAAAAGCAAACGAGTCTGCTCCTTCACAAACATGTCAAAGCTCCTCTTGCCCTGGAATCTAAGATAAGTTAAAGTTAGGCCACCTACCTACCTAAAGACAAAAATGAATGAAAACGAAAAGAAAAACTTAGCTTTGAATTTTGGCTAAATCCTTCATCATTTGCTCAGCGTCAGATCAACCATCTCCCGGGCTAGGCACCATCAACACACCTCCCCCGTCATCCACTCAGTGCCACCTCCCGAGCTCGTCAGACATCCCTCACCACAGTTGTTCGTCTAGGTAACTGTTCACCTTCACATTCGTCAATAATCTACACCTCCTTCGTCCTTCATTCCGTGTCCTCTCCTGAGTTCGTCAGACATCCCTTACCACAATTCATCCAACTGCTCACCTTGACATTCGTTAATAATCTAAAACAGGAGAAAAAAGAAAGATAAAAAAAGGATGAAGGAAGGAAGCAAAGCAACTTCAAAAGAGGCAGCTTATAAAAAAGAATAAAAGAAAAGAAATAAAGATGACAAAAAATACAAAAAGAAATAAGAATGCAAAAAAGTGAAGTAAATGAAATAAGAGAGAACTTCCCCTTTCCAGTGCACAACAACGGGGGAATGGTTCGCCTTGTGTCAGTCACGCGGCGAGAGCGCTGTCCGGCATAAGCTCGGTTAACTAGCGCAGGGAATCACGGAAGCACCAGCGGCGTTCGCCAGCAGTACGCACACTCCCTCTTCCCGCTGCGTGAAAAAGGTTTTGCACTGACCACGCGGGGGGGCCGCCAACATGGGCCGCCGTTCCGGGCAGGTTCCCGGCTTAGGTCTGGGCGTGGGTCCCCGACCCTTTCCCAAACCTCATGTATATCAACCCCGTGGCAATGCACCAGATCGGTTCCGAAAAAAAAAAATAGAGAAAAAAACAAAAATCTCCAACCACCCTCACTCCTGGGCAGCAGAAACCTTTCCCTTCCACTTCACAAGATATTGCTTCGCATGTTCCACCCACTGGTCTGATTCCTTCTCCCTCCCTATTCCCAGTCGCCTCGAACAAGCGCCCATTCCTGCTCTTTGTGACCACCCCTGTCCACATCCATCCACCCAAGAAACGTCTCTCTTCAATCATTGACTTGCACCACAGGAATATGTGGCACAAGTCTTCCGACTCTGCCCCACAGAGCCTGCATTCCTCCTTCCCATCCACCCAACGCAACCGTCTCGCAGTTTTTAGAGCACCCACCCTGGCCCGAAACAACAAGTCGCTGCCAAAAGAACCATCATATTTCCATCCCAACTCATTTGATCCTTTGCAGAATACCCAGTCAGTGAGCTTTTTTGTGACACTTCCCTTCTCCACGATGCCACTGCTCCTTTCAATTCTCTCCTTTCTTGCGTACACAATCTTTCTCGGATTCCAGATCCATGTACCTGCCCCACCCTAATGTACCCTTCCACCTTTCAATTTGACGAATCCGTTTTTGCCATGATGTTCCACTGCTCATTGCCTGCACATACATGAAAACCTTTTAGCAAACCGGTCCCGATTCATGTATTGCAGCCTTGCCAAGTATCCAATCTTAGCTCTAGCTTCTCTGCCTCAAAACTTGCACATGCCCACTCTCCATCCAACCCAGCTTGAGCTACCAGCCTATTTCCTCCCATGGCCCTCAAACCAACATCTCTCTGGACACTGTTCAAAAGGCCTTCCCCCCGCTCCCAAACATAATACTCCTGACCATATGTCAGAGCTGGCACCACAGCACCTTTCCACATCCATCTCATCATTTCTGGACGACACAATGCCCACTTACCCATACTTTTGTCATTCCCCTAACCTCCTTGCCTTTGCCCTAAGCCCTTGCTTGAATGTTGCAAGATAATCCTCTGTGTCTGAAAGCTCCACCCCAGGTATTTATAGCATCCCACCTTCTCAATATCCCAATCCCCAACAACCAGGCCACCGTGCCCTCCCAATTCCCGGAGAAATTCACAACCTTTGTTTTTTCTTCGCTAAAAACAACCATTTTTCAGCTCCAAATCTGAATGTTCACTCATTAGGATCCTCATATCACCCCTTTTCACCCAGCCAACAATATCATCAGCCAGAAACAAAAGAGAGGTTAAGGACTCGCCATGCCCCCCTCTGGACCAATCCCATAACTTGAAACCGTACTTCCCCCAAGTCTATCGATGCGTTCCTCCAACTCCCCAACACCAAGATAAAGGCAATGGTGACATTGGACAGCCTTGGCGAAGCCCTGACTTGCATTCCCCCCACTGAGCCGTATCCCCCCAAGAAAAATCATAATCTACCCTCTGTACAAAGCCTGAATGATTTTCAAACGGTCCACAACCCCCATGACCCAGCCTCATCCAGATATCCGCAAACAAGACAAGACAAGAGTAAGGTATGATGCCTTCTTTTCGGCAAAAACCCACAACCTAAAATTTACTTTCGACTAAAAAGACAAAACAATTGAAGAAAAAATCTTTCACTCACTCACAAAACCCCAGCGCAACACAAAATTACATACCTACATTATAGAAATACCTAACCACTATCTAGCCCAACTCAAACTTGAACCACACAGCAAAACATCAAAAGATGCGAACGAGACTGCTCCTTCACAAACATGTTCAAAGCTCCTCTTGCCCTGAAATCTGAGATAAGTTTAAGTCAGGCCTACCTACCTAGGTACCTAAAGACAAAAATTAATGAAAGCGAAACAGAAAAACTTAGCTTTGAATTTTGGCTAAATCCTTCATCATTTGCTCAGTGTCAGATCAATCATCTCCCGGGCTAGGCATCGTCATTACACATCCTTCGTCATCCATTCAGTGTCATCACCCGGGCTCGTCAGACATCCCTCACCACAGTTGTTCGTCCAACTGTTCACCTTCACATTCGTCATTTATCTACACCTCCTTCGTCCTTCATTCCGTGTCATCTCCTGAGTTCATCAGAGATCCCTTACCACAGTTCATCCAACTGCTCACCTTGACATTCGTTTATTATCTAAAACAGGAGAAAAAAGAAAGAGAAAAAAGGATGAAGGAAGGAAGCAAAGCAACTTCAAAAGAGGCAGCTTTTTAAAAAGAATAAAAAGAAAAGAAATAAAGATGACATAAAGAAATACAAGAAAGAAATAAGAGATACAAGAAAGAAATAAGAGATGCAAGAAAGTGAATTAAATGAAATAGAGATGAGAACTTCCCCTTTCCAGTGCACAACAACGGGGGAATGGTTCGCCTTGTGTCAGTCACGCGGCGTGAGCGCTGTCCGGCATAAGCTCGGTTAACTAGCGCAGGGAGTCACGGAAGCACCAGCGGCGTTCGCCAGCAGTACGCACACTCCCTCTTCCCAGCTGCGTGAAAACGGTTTTGCACTGACCACGCAGTGGGGGGCCGCCAACATGGGCCGCCGTCTCCGGGCAGGTTCCCGGCTTAGGTCTGGGCGTGGGTCCCCGACCCTTTCCCAAACCTCATGTTTATCAACCCCGTGGCAATGCACCAGATCGGATCCGAAAAAATAGATAAAGAAAAACAAAAAATCTCCAACCACCCTCACTCCTAGGCAGCAGAAACCTTTCCCTTCCACTTCACAAGATATTGCTTCGCATGTTCCACCCACTGGTCTGATTCCTTCTCCCTCCCTATTCCCAGTCGCTCACGAACAAGTGCCCATTCCTGCTCTTTGTGAACGCCCCCGTCCACATCCATCCACCCAGAAAAACTTTCTCTTTAATCATTGACTGCACCACAGGAATATGTGGCACAAGTCTTCCGACTCTGCCCCACAGAG
>JASGXE010006390.1:0-20156 GCA_030068105.1 Sinentomon sp. SZTP_YWyxl
CGATAAAAAAAGACATGATCTCACATAAAAATGCACAAACCTGTGAATGTAATTCTCCCGATTGGCCGGCAAATCATAATTGATAACTAAGGACACCTGTTGGACATCAATTCCTCTAGCCAACAAATCGGTTGTTATCAAAACCCTCGACGAACCAGAACGGAACTCTTTCATGATCATATCTCTCTCCTTTTGATCCATGTCACCATGCTGTGAGCAATGGAAAGAGAAAATACGCACAACATTTTAGCTCAAACTCTTGGACAAACAGTGGAGAGACAGGGAAATTTACACAATATTTGAGGTTTCAAATGGAAATCCACATTGTCCAGAATTTTCCCCCGGAGTGAAAAATCCCACAGATTCTTCACCCTGCAAAAGAAAACAGAGGGTTTACCTTCCAAGGTGGAATCAACAGAAGTTTCAACCTTTGGAGTCATTATTGGGGAAGGGGGCAAAATTACCAATTTCCGATGCTTACCGATCAAATTTGGCGGCACACGATTCATGGTTCATTGTCATCTTCTCACACCAGGCCGCCCGCGACCGAATTCAAGACCTACTGCCGGGATCGACGCAGGTATGCGAGACGGTCTATTTATCTCACACCTTTTACGAGACGAGTACAGTCTCGGAACCTACCTAAAAATTGGTCTAAATAATTGTGGAAATTTTTCGCATTTGCTGTGTAGAAAGCACAGCACATTTTATGATCAGGTTGTCACAAAGATGTCCAAAATGCGGCATTTTCTTTTGCTCGTGACACCTGTTTTTGAACATTGGATTGAAAATAAAATAAAAACTCTCGGAAACTGCAGTTATAAAGGTGTAAACAGGTAAAAATACAGCCAGATGGAACAGGCGTTAAGCCAAAAATGCATTTTGCTTCATCAGTCAAAACAAAAAATACATTTTTTTACTTCAGCATGCCCATTTTTTAGCTTTCTGGCATCTCCTCTCCTGATGAACAGCAAAGGGGAGTTAAAAATGCATCAGTGGTGAAGTGAAAGTGGTGTCATTTGCATTTGTAAATGAGCTTTAAAAAGTCAATCAGAGAATGAAAAGAAAAAACCCATTGCTTAGCGATTATTTGGTTGTCATCAAGTTGAGTGGAAAATTTCAAAAATCTGACTCTGTTCAGATGACAGGAAAACGATGGCATCGGAAACAACAGCAGGATTCAAGCAGAAAAAAGAGGACACCGATGAAATCCCCCCGGTGGGAGAGATCTCAAGCAAAAGCCCAGTTGACGATTGAGGAAGCCATGATGGTTCTTCTCCAAAGCCAATGAACATAAGCCCAGCTGCGTCCTTCACTTTCCTTTCCTTTTTTTGTTTTTGGAGCAAGGCTTCACTCCTCAGGGATCACCCTGGCAGAGCCGTTGGTGTTTTGTAGTCATGCGAGCACTGCACTCGTGCTATTGTGTGCAGGGTGCTGTTGTCCAACTTAGACAACACCATAGTAGATTCGGAGACGACTTCTCGTATGCGTTCTGCCACCTTTTGGTCAGGTTAGGAAATGGCTAGATTTGGTTAGGTTAGGTTTGGTTAGCACATAAGTAGGTAGTAGATATTTTAACAGCATTACCTAATCCAACCAAACCCAACCTAAACTAACCCAATCAAACCTAACCACACTGACCAAAAGAAGGAATCAAACGCATACGAGATGATTCCTGACGACTTTTCAGCCAGCCCCTGGTCTGCAGCCTGTGACACAGTCGCACAACACCAGCGGCAGAGAACACCGTGTCG
The DNA here is from genome assembly GCA_030068105.1 of Sinentomon sp. SZTP_YWyxl. Classification (NCBI taxonomy): domain Eukaryota; kingdom Metazoa; phylum Arthropoda; class Protura; order Sinentomata; family Sinentomidae; genus Sinentomon; species Sinentomon sp. SZTP_YWyxl. The sequence continues at coordinate 1,755 of JASGXE010006390.1, forward strand.
TCTGACTCGAAAAAGGCTCCGGACCAGGGTCCGAAATGTGGTCTCCAAATCTACTCCGTCGACGCGAAAATGGCTGCTAATCAGGTAATTAATGACAGTGTTTGTAAAACGGATCGTGGCGTCAGACGAAAATTTTCACTTACCATAGCAGACACTGTAAAATCCTTCTCCTTCATCTTCTCCGTAAGTGTCTGCACCCTCCTTCTCGTGTTGCAGAAAATTACGGCCTGCGTAATTGTAAGTGTCTCGTAGAGATCGCACAATGTCTCAAATTTCCAATCTTCTTTGTCGACATTGACAAAGAACTGACAAATACCTTCAAGAGTCAGCTCCTCCTGCAAATCGAAAATGTGTAAAAAACAATTTTTGTAAGCACCCATAATTTTTTGGTAAAACCGTTTAAATTTTATATTTTTTTTGGTAAAACCGTTGAAAATTGTTTTCCTGTGGCATTCAGAGAACCTTCTTATCGGAACTAAAAAGGATTCAATATCGGAATCGAAAAAGCACCCAGATTCAATATCCGAGTCGAAAAATCACCCAGATTCAATATCGGAATCGAAAAAGCACCCGGATTCAATATCGGAATCGAAAAAGCACCCAGATTCAATATCCGAGTCGAAAAATCACCCAGATTCAATATCGGAATCGAAAAAGCACCCGGATTCAATATCGGAATCGAAAAAGCACCCAGACTCAAATCAATATCGGAATCGAAAATGCCCCTGGATTTAAATTCATTCGGATCCTATCATTATCATACCAATCATAACAGAACCTAAAAATCACTTGGATTCAAATCAATATCTGAATAAAAAAAGCAACCGGATTTAATATCGGATTCGAAAAAGTGCCTGCATTCAAATCAACGTCGGAAAACAAAAAAGCGCATGCATTCAATTCTCAATTCATTCGCATGCATTCAATTCATTCAAACTCGGATTCAATATCGGAATGAAAAGACACTTGGAGTCAATATCGGAACCTAAAAAAGTGATGTGCTTTTTCTGGTCTTGACGGTAGGTGTTATTGTTTCAGGTCGAGACTACTTAACTCCAATTCAGATGGAGCTCCAAACATGTAGGGTAACGTGACAAATATATCAAAATACAAAGATAACAAAATATGTTTTCCGAGTAAAAGATGTTTTGTTAATGGCGAGATGCAGTAACTGCACTGGTGCCTTATCGTGAAAGGGGGTAAATGGTCAAAAATTGGAATGTTGAAACTGAAAGCACAATTTCGAATTTTCAACGTTAACTTGAGAAAACCTCCACTTTTGTCGTCACGCATCAACTCAGCACAAAATGCCATAATCTCTGCCACAAACCCAGATATTGCGAATGGTATCAAAAGTCGAAACTTTTTCAATTTAATTTATTTTTTACTTCAGACAGTAAATTGGGCCTCCGTCATGCTTTCGAGACAATGGAAAAAGGTCCTCAAAAGTTCTTTAGAAAGTGCAGAAAATAAGAGACGAAAATCAGAGTAAAAAGATAATTTGTTATGAAATAAGCTTCTTCAATTTTGCATGCTGAAAATCATGACTTTGGGAAAGAAGTTTTTCCGCAATTTGGAGATCAGATACTTAACATAGTTGCATCAGCAAGACAGGAATTGGCTACTATTTTTGGTGAAAGATGAGTCTTTTCCATTCACAGATCAAAAATGTATCACAACACAACTGTTTTCGCCATCACTTGGAGGCTTCTTCAGGTTCAGGAAAAATGACAAAGATGAAGGACAACCACAAGATGAAAACACAATAAAATTGGTGTCATTTTTTCCTTAACCTGAAAAAGCCTTTGAGAAAGGGCTAAACCAGTTATGTTTGTGACACATTTGATCTGCAAATGGATAAGGCTCATCTTTCAATCTGCTCACAAGACCGACAAGAACTGGGCAGCGTTCGACATCGCGTCCGCCGATGATGAGCCTTATCAATCTGCTCACAAGACCTACAAGAACTGGGCAGCGTTCGACATCGCGTCCGCCGATGATGAGCCTTATCAATCTGCTCACAAGACCTACAAGAACTGGGCAGCGTTCGACATCGCGTCCGCCGATTTATCCTGATCAATCCATTCGTGATGCACGTGCTTTACCTAATTGAATCAACAAACACCAAAAAAAAAAAAAATCCAACCCCGTGGAGAAGTGCTCCGGATTAGCGTTAACCCGAGGCTACGGGAGTAATTTTCTCAATTTACTTCAATGCTAAAATTACACCTGCAACCTAAAATTATACGCTATTCCCGAGAATTTATGCATGGGAAAAAAGCACAATTTTACAGTTCAAATAAAGGGTTTGGTACCCCTCAAAGTTGAGCGAAAGGAAATTGAAACCTCACATATGGCCGCTTCACATGTCAACAGACATATGGAAGTTATGGTTACCCACCTTTTTGACCAATATCCTAATTGGGTCTCGCATGAATTTTGAAGTAACTTCTAAGACATCTGCCGGCATTGTTGCAGAAAGGAGAATAGTCTGGATATCAGATTTCAGAGCCGTAAAGACATCGTAAATCTGATCCTTGAATCCACGAGACAACATTTCATCAGCTTCATCCAAAACGAACATCTTTATGTTAGAAGTCCCTAAAAGTCGAAAAAAAAAAAAACAAAATGGCAACAATAGGTAGCAAAATAATGGACATGATATACAGGGTTGCTCAAAAGTCCCTGGCCATAGGTAAAAACGCAAATTTGTCGTTTTGTCATATTTTGTGATCTGAAACTTTTTCTGACTCTGACATCGGATGTCAAGGCTTTGTTCGGAAATTTTAGCACCGAATAAAGTGGTGTCATCCGTGGAGGGAGTTAGAAAAAGTCACAAATCACAAAATTTGATTAAAACAGTTAATTTAATTTTTTTATATGGCCAAAAACGCTGGGCATCCCTGAATATGCGCATGTTGTTCCAATTGCGTCTTGTCAACCGTGGTTAGAGCAAGAACGAGTTTTAGATCACAAGATTATTGATAAAAACATCAAATTTACATTTTTCCTATGGCCAAAGACTTTTGGGCTACCCTGTACAAGACAAGGAGAAGTATTCCCCATTGTTGCAGCTCACTATAAGGCTCAACTCAATAACCTGGAGATTTTAGTTTCCATGTCTTCAGACCCTGTCATGTACAGGCAAAGATGCAATGTCATCTGTCATGCCGGCTGCTGCATGAAAGAACACAACAGTTCACAAAATTCCACCCTGAAGTGGGAGGCCGGAGAACTGTGAGACATTATGCCAATTCTGCAGCGCAATTAGTCTCTTTTCTGTCCACACATTTGAGGTTGACCTCAGTTCACCAAGACAGCACTTGTTGGGTAAGTTGTGTTGTATTGTATGCAACTTCAACTGGCTGACGACTTCACGATCGAGTGTACTGAATTGACTTCACGATCGAGTGTGCTGAATTGACTTCACGATCGAGTGTGCTGTGACTTCACGATCGAGTGTGCTGAATTGACTTCACGATCGAGTGTGCTGAATTGACTTCACGATCGAGTGTGCTGAATTGACTTCACGATCGAGTGTGCTGAATTGGCTTCACGATCGAGTGTGCTGAATTGGCTTCACGGTCGAGTGTGCTGAATTGACTTCACGATCGAGTGTGCTGAATTGACTTCACGATCGAGTGTGCTGAATTGACTTCACGATCGAGTGTGCTGAATTGACTTCACGATCGAGTGTGCTGAATTGACTTCACGATCGAGTGTGCTGAATTGACTTCACGATCGAGTGTGCTGAATTGACTTCACGATCGAGTGTGCTGAATTGACTTCACGATCGAGTGTGCTGAATTGACTTCACGATCGAGTGTGCTGAATTGACTTCACGATCGAGTGTGCTGAATTGACTTCACGATCGAGTGTGCTGAATTGACTTCACGATCGAGTGTGCTGAATTGACTTCACGATCGAGTGTGCTTTGTTTTTGTCCAAGAAAGAGAACAGGCCAATGAGGACATTGACTGTGGGTGGAGGTACTTGCCCATGCTGGGCTTCATGTTTTGTCATTGCATTGGTCAGCATCAGACTTTTTATGAGCAATATTGACAGGTCTTGGCTCACAAAGTAATGTCCCTACCTAATTCCATAGCCCAGAAGCATGATTCCCACCACGAGTCAAACTTAAGCTGATTTGGGACAGCTTTTTGAATTTGTTTGTAAATACTACTGGCTTGATGTCAACTTCCCCAACCACTGATTGGACTTCTTGGAACTGTTGAGATGGCACCATGTATCACAGTCTCCCTGTCTGAACCCTATTATGCAGTGGGTGCAGGGATTCGTTAAAGCAGAGTGCATACGATGACAATCAATAGATTGGAATACCACAAGGAACGTAGGTATCACCCAAGGTTGTATCGGAACCATGCCAAGAAAATGCTCTCAGAAATTTGGAGAAAATGGAGTTCCTTCTGCAAACACGCTTCGACCTTGCAGCCAGGCATTTTCAAGACATTCTGTGGCCCCAAGTCCAAACCAAAACACAATTCGTCCAGACTTCACCCCAGCCTGATTCTGATTGTTGCTAAACATCAGCATCAGACACTAAATTCCATTTCATAGTGGCTTGCGCCCCAGATGATCGTGCCCATCCCGACCCAACTTACGCAGTGCTCTCCGATTCATCATGTCGAAAACTCGTCCCGGCGTACCAACAATGATATGTACACCCATCTCCAACTTCCTCATGTCATCCCTAACGTTGGTTCCTCCGATGCATGCATGACATTTTGCATCCATATAATCACCGAGCGACATCACGACCTTTTGAATCTGCAAAGAGCAACAACAAAACCAACAACAATAAAAAGACAATCCTTTTGAAGCCAGGGGAGTGTTCGAAAACATATCGTTTGCGCACTTTTTATTGACTTTCTTCACTTGGAAATTTTTTCCCAGTCATGATGAAGATTCTTATTTATCATGCGATTCTTATAAATGTGCGACATCGGCACGCACCTTCTCTGATAAGGGCCATAGGGCCTGCTTCATTTCAATGGCAAAAACGCTATTTTGTTCTCATGATACCAAATGGCCTTTATCCTGATTTTCTTGGTGATGAAGCTAACTTATTTGGAGCACTCCGTGACTGTGTGATAGATAGGACATCTTGTTGTGATACCAGTGTTCAAACTCCACTTGAAGCAACTCAATCAGACATGTCAAAACGAGTCAGTTTCCACAACAAATCAGACGGTTTGGGGAGACAGCCAAATGTGGGCAACTGCTCATAGAAGTCACAAAATATGTCATTGCACCTTGTCCAGTCATACGTGCCATGTAATTTTTGGCTGTTTTAAATTATTATAATTATTCAGTGCATTGTGACTGCAAAGCTGTTTGCATCAATGGACGAAATCACGAATACCTAAAATTAAAATGGGTTAGGCATCACAATTAAGATTCCAGTGAAAAAGGGTACAAATTAGGCAAGGGTGGTACATAGGTACCTACTCTGCCACAGTTGAAGACAAATCAAAACCGAGAATTAACAATGGAGATAGATTTCGCTGCAAGTTACTGTGATCTCCATTGTTAACCCTTTGCGGTCCTTTATCGGACCCAGTCCGACGTCCTTTTGATTCCTATCTGGTCCTATGTCGGACTGGGTCAGACATCCATTTTGAGTTTGATTTAGTCCTATGTCGGATGACATCCGACAAGCAGAGTGAATCTGCCGTCGACGGGAGATGGAGAGAGAGGCGCATTCTGCGCACGCTTTTTCGTCTTCATGAGGCTGGTTGGGCAAGCAATGATATAATAATGACATGAAGAGAGGCAAAGTGGGTAACCAAAATCACTGCCATGCTGCCATCTTTTGAATGAAATGCGGCATACTGAGTTGGACTGATGGATGAAAGAGATGACGCTTGCGACAAGGCACGAAGTTTGTCGAGCAAATTCAAGCGCAAAAGCGCAATGCAGAAATTTGAGAAAAAATCGAAGGATGTCCTCTGTTTGAAGTAAAATAAAGACTTTTTCTGGTGCCACAAAGGACACCCTGTACTTCCGAATAACATGTATTCTGAAGTCAGGTCTTCATTTTGTTAGGCCTGTTCCTGACAAATGCCTAAACATGGTTCTGGGACCAATCGCAAGCCTTCTATAAAGAGTGCAAAAATTTAAATTCATAATCTAGAAAAATCACAAAATTTCATACTCTTAAATTCAGACCAGAAGGTTGTTTCCCCAATTTTCGGAAAAAGACCGCAAAGGGTTAATAATTTTCGGTTTTGATTTGTGTCATCACCTGTTCCAGAGAAACTAGTTACCTACCGCCCTTGCCTAATTATTTACAATGCCCTCCGCAGTCCTCAGAATCATACAAAAAAGGGTATGACACCTGACTAAAATCAGAGACGTTTTGTCGTTTGAAGTCCCTACCTAGGTAGGCATGTCATCCCAGGCTTGGTCTCAGGCATGTACTGAATAATGGACTCAGGCAAAAGGACTGTTGCACAAATCGGTTTGACTGTGAGGCAAGGCGTCAACATACAAAAACATTGTAAATAGTGATGACAGATACCCACTACACAATGATGAGCACCGTTCTTTGAAGGAAGGTAACCCCTAACCCCTTCTAACCTGTTGAGCTAATTCACGAGTAGGAGCTAATATGAGTGCCTGACAGTCATTGTTTGACGTATCAATTCGCTGGAGAATGGAGATTGAAAACGTGGCCGTTTTACCGGTACCTGGAAAAGAGCAGATAATTTATTTCAGGATCAAATTTGCACAGGGCAAGGAAGAAACAGGGTGTCTGCAGCCGGACGTACACCATTTTCCCTGACTTTACCTCGTTTTCCAGACCAAATTTCCAAAATTTCCATACATTTTGGGCACTCATACATTTTGGGTACTCATTGCCCTCCATCTCTCAGCATACCTACTGAATGGCCAGAATGAATGTTAGAGTGTCCCAACCCAATACCCGACTCTCGCCAACTAGGTTGTGAAGAACAGACTGGCAGAGGTAGCCACATTTAGGTAGGTTCCTAGGTGCTACTTCAGGCTTTCCATATAAAGCAAAAAATGTTGACATTGACTGGAATGCCCAGGTCGATCACCTTGGAACTTGGTATTGTTGCATGTTTACATTTTGCAATTTCCTTTGTGGATTTGCTCATAATCGGCAAGATTTTATAAAGAAAGGCATCTGAACAGCAGAAGAAAAAGTGGCAAGTCTGACACAAGCATAATCATTGGATTTTGAAGCCATTGCTATCCAAAAAAGTGATAGGCCCTACTGCAGAAGCAGTAAAGATGTGAATTAATTATTATGACATTGGACACTACACTACATTAGCCATGCTACAAGGCCTGGTAGGGTCATAGGAAAAACTCACCAGATTACAGCCTGGGCAATTGCAGTCATTAGGCCTAAAAAGCTGCGAGAGTTGGCAGGGTCAGAGGAAAACCTCACCTGATTGAGCTTGGGCAATTACATCGAGACCCTTCACACATGGCATGATTGCCCGCTGCTGAATTGCAGATGGCTTTTCAAAACCATATGAATAAATTCCTCGCAAAAGAGGTTCCTTCAAGTTCATGTCATCGAAATTCGCCACATCCTGGAAAAAGAGAAAAAAGATTAAAAAAAGGAAGGTGGTTCAAAGTGCTGTAATGCAATGCGTGAACAAAATGTCAATATCGACAGATATTAAAAGCCCCCGGGACTGCATAAAATGACTAGGTACTTCGATGGATTTACAAAACTAGGCAGGCACCTACCTACCTTGGCTTTTTTCCTCCTACAGGCTTCCGAAGGCCGACTGATAAAAAAACCAAAGAGATCCCAACAAGACAAGAATGCGATTACCAGTTTATCATTTTTCCCTTGGTAAAATCAATGCAGGTACCTTTTTATCTCGCCAATAGATATGACATCACCATTTTAAAAAATAATCTTTTAATTAAATGGTCAAAAACAATTCAGTTTTCACAAGCACAATGAATTAAAGCATTTGTTTCAACTTTCATTGATCCCTTGATTTCACCATCAACCGATGCAGAGATAGGTATGGCAGGGCAGATTTTTTGGAACAGTTCGGATGAAAAGAAACATGTACGAGAGCAGGCCCTGCCCATCCACGTTGACACCATTGTGTCCACCATCATGAAAAGAAAAGAAAGACAAACACAGGAGAAAGGGAAATCAAGAAAAATAAGAGAAAAATGAGCTAACTTCGTCCCAATTCGATTCAATAACTTGATTTTCCACAGTTGGCCCATATCTGTCAGGACCATTATGGGAATCTTCATTTCTGGAAAGGAAAATAAAAAAATAAAAAATGCACAGTGACTTTTCATAGCAGACACAAATTGGGTGGGTAGATATAAAACTAGCTGATACAGCCTGAAAACAAACTCGTAAGTGGGTGTGCATGACACAATTTGTAGAGTGAAAATGCTAAGGAAACACAATGTGTGCCATTCATCTCATTCATTGGAAACGCAATGTGTGCGACAAATTAAAAAGAAGCTTGGCTGAGTAGCACTAACTTTCATGGTCGATGACACAACAGGTGAATTTTCAAGAGGGGGGATGCGACAATGACTTTCACTGCACTCAGAACCTACCTTGCCTACCCAATTGCCAGCTTTTCTTCTAAACTTGCAATTTTGAATGAAGTCAATCAATATTGCCCTGGAAGTGGCTGAGAGAGAAGACAATGTAATGTCTACACCAAAAAACCGGTTATTTTCTTTGAATAAAATGAAATTGGTACACAAACTCCACAAGGAATCATGCCCAAGGGGAAAGATAATTGACCCTGCTGTTATGAAAGCAAAACTTTAAAATGTTGGAAATAGTTTTTGTAATAATTTTACTTTACATAGAACCACACTTGATTAAAATGGTAGCAGGCTAAACCGAAATCAAAACAAACTAAAAATAATAAGAACTCCACTTCTTTGGCAATTTTCAAGCTGAACTTCTCCCAGAGCATCACAGTTTTTCAGCATGGCTTCACTGCAAATTTGTGATCTGACTGCGGGAATTGAACCCGGGCCCTTTCGTATCTGAGGCAAGGCGAGTGACGATCGTCCGTGCTGCTCGGTTTAGAACAAAACAATCATCACAGGTACCTATCTGTTTTTGTGATTTTTTTCTGTGGTTCCTCTATTATTATTATTGAATTCAGGGTGTGACTAAAACGCTGAACCTGCATGTCCTGCTAGAAACCTGCTTGTCCTACTGGTAATGGTAAAAAAGGTTAAGTTATTGTTTAATTGGGCTATCCAACCTGACCCTGCAAGACATTACCAGCAGGACAAGCAAGACAAGCAGGTTCAGCATTTTAGTCAATTCCTTGAATTCAATTCCAAAAGTTTAATTTCAGTGACAATCATAAAGTTTTTCTTGGGTGTTTCGAAATGTCATCTTCACAAATAGGATGATTGCACCAAATGCAGATTCAAATGGGGTGGGTACAGTGCATTCAATCATTGAATTATTCAATTAGGCCTAAGTCCATGATTGAATTTAAACTTATTTTAAAACTCTGATGAGCTGTGCACCCACACAACCTAATCTTCTTCCGCAAGATAGGTAGCCTAGTGCCATTGAAGGAGGTGTACAAAGGTAGAATCATGTGATGATTGTTTTGTCCTAAACAGGATAGTCGAAGAGCACTCGCCTCAGATGTGAAAGGGCCAGGGGTTTAATTATCGCCGGCAAGATCACAAATTTGAGTTTGAATGTCTTCGCTTGCTTCAACTGGGTCGGTATCGTATCTAACACGACAAAAAGCCTCAGAACGATATTTCTGGGATACCCAATACATGAGCAGTGAATATGAAGCCATGCTGAGAACCTGTGACAGTCCAAGGGGCCTAAAATCGTCAAAGAAGAGGAGATCATCTGACAACAGCAGCCGACACAAAGCTGCATCAAGCAAGAAAATCACTGAAAATAGGCCTATTTGAGTGCCCTACCTGGACATCAGTAAACAGAGAAAATGCAGATCTTCAGATAAGTAAATGTCTGAACCTTAAAATCACACAAACAATGGGAATGTATTTATTTAGGTGCAGCCCTCGAATAAGTTTGGGAAATAGGTCATGCTCAAAAAAGCAAAAAATGTGACCTTAGATTTTGCAGGTTCCAAGATAGGTTTTGCAAAAAATGATTCGTAAGTTTTTTGTTTAATTTCCATTGAGAAAAATAACACGCAGAAACAATTGCAATTCCTCGACATTCACTGTTTTTTCTGGTGTTCCTGAAAATCGGGTGTCCAGACTGGCCAATTCTGTCTAACCCACGCTAACTGCTGAGTGCTCAGCTTAGGTAGGTAGCCTACTGAACCTCTTTTAGCCTAAATTTTAAAATTAACTTTAGACACACATCTGCAAAAAAACCCTTCATCATTTCCTTTGTATAAATTCCCCGGCTTCGGTAACTTTTCCATTTCGCCAAAATTCTTTTGCTTTTTCTGGGCCATCATGTTTCTGATCTGATTAACCCCTCAAGCCCGGAATTACGAATTCGGCATTTGCAATGGTATTCCGCAATTTTCGGCACCACAAAGTGTCGCTCCCGCCGGAATTAATAATTTTTGCAAGGATTTTCGAAAAATGGAAAAAGCAGAAATGCATGCATTTCCCGCCCAACCAAGCCAGATTTCTGCTCTGTGTCAATAAAATCACTCATATTTTGATGTTTTCAACCAATAAAAACACATCTGCACAAAAAAAACTGGCCAAACACACACAAACCACTGAAAACCGCACCAAAATTGAGCAAAAACTGGAAAAACAGGAAATTTCAACACGACGCCATTTCAAAACGAATGCAGCAAATCGAGTGAAATAAGCGTCTGCTAAATCGCGAGTCTTTCAACTTTTCGAAAATTCAAATTTCGGTGGCCGGCAGATGTCGTGCGATCGCGAAAAAAGGCGCCTTCAACAGGAACTCAAGACAAAAACCCGGGAAATTTGAAAATTGCGCCAATTTGAAACGGTTGGACCAATTTTGGTGGAATAAACGTCGTCTGGATCACTGTTTATTCCTCTTTCAGACTATGAAAATTTCAGCCGACGCGATTCGCCGCATTTGCGGCGATAAACCCATTTGAATGCATGGTATTCCCGCGCGTACGGTGTACGGCAGTCGGCAAATCGCCACAGCTTCAAACACGCGTACACCTTACGTCAGTCGGATTTCAGTTCATTTTTTGAGCGCGTAAGGTGTACGGGCGCCGGGCTTGACCGGTTAACCGGTCAAGCCCGAAATTGCGAATTCTGGTTTTAAAATGTTTTTCAGCGCGTTTCGGAAACACGGAATGTCGCCCCTGACGGAATTAATAATATCTGCAAGGATTTTCGAAAAACGGAAAAATCGGAAATGCATGCATTTCACGCCCACTCAAGCCAGATTTCTGCTCCGTGTCATTAAAATCGCCTATAATTTAATGTTTTCAACAACAAAAAACACCTCCGCACAAAAAAACGGCCAAGATACCCACAAACGCTTCAAACCGCATCAAAATTGAGCAAAAACTGGAAAAAACAGGAAATTTCAATGCGACGCCATTTCTGAACGAATGCAACAATTCACGTGAAACAAGCGTCGGCTGATTCGCGCGTCTTTCAACCGCCCGAAAATTCAAATTTCGGCGGGCGGCAGATGTCGCGCGATCGCGAAACAAAAGGCGCCTTCAACAGCCCAACAGGAACCTGAGAGAAAAAAGCGGGAAATTTGAAAAGTGCGCTGATTGAAAACGGTTGGACCGATTTTGGCGGAATAAACGTCTGCTAAATCGCTGATTTTTCCTCTTTCCGGCTGTGAATATTTTTGAGTGGTGCTGATATTACGTAATTAAATTGATATCCCTTGAAAATGGAATACCCATGCCGACGTTTATTTACGTCGTCCGTACAATCACATCATGCCGGTCTTGACGTTTATCTACGTCGCTCGTACGCGGTTTGTTTTTTTTGCGGACGTAAATGCACGGCGCTCGGGCTTGACCGGTTAATAGCCTGTCCGTAATGTCACACCAACTGATAACGGACAGGGTTACAGAAAGTTGCTTTGGACACTATATCAAGAAATTTGGACCCTGGTGTTGCAAGCAGGGATGGGTAAACGTATAAAACTCCACGTATAATACATGCGTATAATACGTACGTATAATACACGTAGAAAACGTATAAAACCTAAAAGTCGAGTGATACCTCATTTTTTGCTGAAAAGCTGCTCTTTGACATGCTAACATTCTATTTATCAATTTAAAATAATGACCAGCATCATCATCAATGAAAGGAAAAAATTTAAAACAGTTGACCAGCGAAATCCGGCAATTGCTTTCAAGTTGGCCACACAAGATTGTATTCGCCACACACCATTTTAAAATGCTTTCAAAATTGTATGTGCACCAACCATGTGAAAGTTGATGCTGCCAAATTGGAATTGTTTACTTACATCTTTTATAACATAGGTCTAGATGCATGTAGCTCATGTGCCTGGTAAAAGAGAGAAGTACACATAAAACCAAAAATGACACATAGAAGAAGGCAAAAACTAACGTCACTGGCGAGTGGCGACAACCTTGTTAAGCAGGAAATGGATGCAAGAATGGTAGCTATGAGAAAGTGCCAAAAACCAACCTCATGCTTTGTCTCACCCTTGCAACCTTTATTTGCAACGGAAGCTTGTACCATAACCTGGGTGCCCCAGAAATCCTGACTGCCGGATTCGATCCGGAGCTGCCTTACCCAACTTCATCGGGCTGACTGAATATTCCTGTGCCAATTCTCTTTCTGGCTTTGCAGCCTGGTGGTCCAGATTTCTGCGATCGATCACCAGAAAAACGACTCAGCAGTGACAGCCAGTAAATGGCAAGTACACATACTTGAAACCACCTAAGTACCAGTGCACACGGCTTTGGAGTGAAGGCCAAGCATAATGCACTGGGTAACCATGCAATCATTGGCACGATCGTTTTCTCATGATTGCTTCACCATTGTTTCATCACGATCATTTCATGACCAATTTCGTTTTCTTTCATCTTTACGAGTGTTTCTTATCCACAATTTTGCAGATTTCATTTCAGATTGTGAATAGGTGTGGTGTGTGCCGGTTGATGATGCTTGCTTGGCGGTGCTCTTGAGTGGTTGCATCTGTGTGATTGTTGTCTGTCTGTTATTGAATGCTATATGACCAGGTCCTGACTACATTCCAAAAAAAAAAAATGTTTTCCAAACTCCTGCCCCCTCCTTACTTTACCCTTTCCTCCTTACGGATAATGCAGCATATGGTTGCATATCCTTCCCTCCCTTCCCTTTCCCAGGTAGGTACCTGTTTGATGAACTTTGCTGTTTTCTGAGAACTTTGCTGTTCCCCATTGATTAGTGCCTTGTTGGCATGAGAGCCTGTTCTGCTATGACTATTTGGAGGAGAGCAGATTAAAAACAAATTCGCCCAACCCAAGATAAGCGCAGAGCATGTGGCAGAAAATACTGCATGAACTGCAATGTTGAAAAAAAGGTCAATCAAGATTCTGCCAGATGAAAGCAAGAATCCAGCTGTGGGATGAGAGTGAGAATTCTGGCATTTGAGTACTTGGATGGCTTGTGGTTCGTCGATGTGTGCATCAAAGGCAGAGCGAAGGATCCGGAGTATTTTCAGTTCAGATAAAAATTCAGGAGAAAATGGCAATTATTTTTCTTGATTTTCGTCCACGGCCCACATAGTACAACAATGCGATCCGTTTTGAAAAGAATTCCATCACTATAAATGTTTGTAAGCAATGGGTTGGCATTGTAAACAGATCAGCAGGCGATACGACCACGTCAAGAGGTTAAAAAACGAAGTCACAGTTTTATTTTTTGTGACTTTGTTTATAAACCTCTTGACGTGGTCGTATTGCCTGCTGATCCAAAGCCATCATTTTGGACAAAAATCTAAAAATAAATATGCAATTTGAGCTGTTATTATTATCCCTTCCTGCGATTGTCATCATTTCCGACAACTTATTCAGGTTTTATGCCTCCTACACTGCCCTTAGTTGTGAAATAACTTCAGAATTGAATTCCTTGATAAATTCCACCCCTAAGTCATGTGTCACACATGTTTAATTTTTGCACACGTATAATACGTACGTATTAAACATTTTTATACGTATGTATAATACGACGTATTATACGTAGAAAACTCACGTATAGGTACCTAATACTTCAGTATTATACTTACCCATCCCTGGTTGCAAGAGCATTTTTTGCAATGATACATTATTTCCAATTCCATCCCGCGTCATCTGCATTTCCCTGGGCTCGAAAACAGCCGAAGAGTTTTTGTTGCTCTCCAATTGCTGTTGACTAAAAACGACTCAACAAGTTGTTTGTCGCCTTGCCTGGTCTGGATGGGGTCATCATCATGGAACTGCGATTTGTTTGCACGTCGCACGTAATCATGGTCTGATGCACAACAGGTGCAGGTTTGAATCCCAGTCGGGACACGAAACTTGCTGTGGCACAAATCATGTGCCACAGCAAGTTCGAATCCATGTTGTTCGAATCTTTAAAAAAAAATGTGTGCATCCACCCTCGGCAAGGCACGGTGAATGAAATTTGACATGGCACAAATTGTGTGTGCATCCTCCCCCGGCGAGGCATGGAGAATAAGGTCGGAAAGACAGGTTGAAGTGGCCAGTCTAGTCTGTTCGTCCCTCGGACTGACAAAGAAGAAAGAAGTCCCATGAGCAGCATCACATTGCGCATGTTAAACACCCAGTTCCAGCTCCAATACAGAATCCTGGTATGTTACACGAACACAGAAGCCACTTGGTGTCATCTGCCATTCCGATCGATCACCCTGCGGGTTGGTTGTGTCAGAAGACCCATAGCGTCACCAGCTTAGCTTGTGACTCGGGCCTTGTTGCGTGGAGCTATGTATGGATGCTTCAGCAATTGCTCTAGGGAGTATGCCGGTGCGGGCGGATGGTAAAAACATGCAACAGTCGGACCGCCAGCCGAAGGGCAGTCTGTCCATTCGACCGAACGAAAAAAGGGAAGTGACTAAAACGGGAATTGACTAAAATGCTGAACCTGCTTGTCTTGCTTGTCCTGCTAGTAATGGCCAGGTCAAGGTCAGGTGAGGTTAGTTTAGGTTAGGATAACCTAATCTAACAATAACCTAACCTATTTAACCATTGCCAACAGGACAAGCAGGTTCCCAGCAGGACAAGCAGGTTCAGCGTTTTAGTCACACCCACTAAAACGCTGAACCGGCTTGTCCTGCTGGTCAGTGGCGTCGCCAGGGGGGGCTGGGGGGGGGCTTCAGCCCCATCAACTATCTGTGAACAAGTGTGAAGCCCCTCCAAACAAAATTCTGAAAACCGAAGATGAATAAACGATTTTTTTCGCTGTCTGTTCAATGCTGCATGTTGGTGTTCTTTTCAGAAAAAGTGTGCTTTTCCGAGATTATTGTCCAGCTGTCAATTTCATTAGGTATTCCTAGGAAATGTTTCTTCTATTTGGCTCCTGAATGATAATGCTGATGGTCATCACATCCTTGTGCTGTCTATTGCTGCTGATGAGGATCTTTGCTTGGAGCATATCATCATAACCGTAAGTTTGGCGAATACATCCTGGTTCTTGGTGTGATTACTCATGGCTGTTTACCCACATGAAATGATTTGGCTAAACTTTGGCAATTTTTGTGAAATTTAATGTAAACTTGTAATAATTTGAATGATAATTCATGAAATTTTGAAAAAATTTGAAAACAAATGTCATAAAACAAAAAAATAATGGCCTGAAATAAATTGAGTTAAGGCCAACAGAAAAAAAAAAAAAAAAAAAAAAAAAAAGGATACATGGAATCATAAAAGATGGTACAAGTTCACCATATGGCGCAAATGTCACCTCTGATTGGAGAATGGACGTCACCGCCAAGAGGTTGAGATCGCTGGGTTTACTGGGTTTCTTCCGAACAGCGACCGGCCAGAGATGGCAGAGAGAATGGATTTTCTGCGCATCAAAAAATCCCTATCCGGTCAGGGCCGTTTGATCATGCCACTTTTCAGGAAAAATTGTGTCAAAAATGCCTTGAGATGCCATCTGAGGAACTCAAATTTGTCAAAATGTGTCAGCTTTTGGGGGACTCTGTCCCCCAAACGCCCTGCCGGGGGCTCTGCCCCCTGGGCGGCTGCCCCCCAGACCCCCCGCGCTTGGGGCTGCGCCCCCCAGCCCCCCCCCACAAAAATCCTGGCGACGCCACTGCTGCTGGTAATGGCCAGGAGAGGGTTAGTTTAGGGTTAGGTGAGGTTAGTTTAGGTTAGGATAACCTAATCTAACAATAATCAAACACATTTGACCATTACCAGCAGGAAAAGCAGGTTTCCAGCAGGACAAGCAAGACAAGCAGGTTCAGCGTTATAGTCACACCACCCCGAAAAAAGACCGCCAGCCTGCTTCAGTCTGAAACTTCTTTCCGATTGATTCACATGAATGGTAGGCAGGCAATGCAACATGCCCACATTTTTTTCCGACCACCAGCGAGTGCATGATTCTTCCGGCATAATGAAAAATCCAAATTGTCCTTTGGGAGAGTGGGTGTATGAATGGCTGAAATTCACTCAACAATATCCATTGTGAAATGGACATCGGTCGGCAGTCAAATGGGATCAAAGGGAGAACCAGCGATCTATTTGCGTGCCTGCTTTTGGCCTTTTGATGAGGGGACTTCAATTTTCGAACGCAACCACAAACTGGAAAACCGGCCACCGGGTCTGTGCTGCTTGCAGTCGGAATTTTATTTTTCGGAAGAAAAACGTGCCCGCCATATGCAACTTCAGCAGACCGCCATTTTGAAAAATGCACACGCGGAATGCAACCTTGAAAATGGACGCATTTCGATCCGGTATTGCGTGTGGAAGCATATTTTGCAGCCATTCCACACCTGAAACTTGAATGCGTTCACAAAAATTGATTACAAATAAAGCAAGGCACAAATATTCACCATTACCTTTGATCAGCATACGACATTTTCCAGAGGCAAGAACGGAGTCATCAAAGAGAAAGTCGAAATCAGACACAAACAAGATTTTGAACCCGGCTTTTCTTTTTTTTGACAAAATTCATTGAAAGATCGCATTCTTTGTTCCAATAAAATGCTTTCGGAAAATTATTGGGAAACGATGCCGATATTTACACGATAAAACATTATCTGTCTGAATATTGGGACTCACTTCTACCCGCGGAAAGTAATATCTACTGTAACCAGGCCGATTTTGCAATGTCCACAAAATCGTCTGCACCAAAGAAAGTTTGCACCATAGATTAGGAATATACAGTATAAGCGCTATTATCTCCGAACATAGGCGACAGGTCATCGCTGCAGCGATTACGCGAAAAGGCGAATCTGCCGCCTTTTTTCGAAGATATTGTTTGTTTTTAAAAAATATTGACAGATAATGATAAAGGAAAAAATTGCTTTTAAAAGAGCGTACAGGGTGCTCGGTTGGTCGAGGGTTGGAGAACCGGAAGTTTGTCGAAAAGGCAAACCAGCTGGCGCTATTGCGGCGTTTGTGAAGGGACCTATGCTGGAGCTTATGTCCCCGCGCTACACATGCAGCGCACCTCTTTGGAGGTTCAGACCTCTAGACGGAACGGCCAAAACTAGGATCTTCCTTGGCCCTGGTCAAAACGTCCAAAAAACGTCCTTGGCCCTGGCCAAAAACGGCCAGAACGGCCGTTCGGCTCACGTGATTATCTCCAAGATTTTCACTCCCAGATGCCTCTCACCCAACATGAGCACAGAATGTCGGACTTCGGAATAACTTCCTTGATCTCATCAGCAAAATTCCGTCAGTTTCGGGCAAGTTAGGATAGTTTGTTCTGCTTTGGAAAGGTTAGAGCTGGCATTCTGGTTTTATTCGAGCCGAAATTATCTCAAGTCAGCTGGAAAGTGAAAAGGGCTGGGTGCCTTGACTTGAACGTAATGAAATTGGCCGTTGCGATCGAGTGACATTATTGATCAACACAATTTATTGCTTGTCATTGGCACACCCCGAAAGCTAACTAAGAAATCAGAAAAGGAGTTGAAATGACCGGAGAAATTCTTGTTCTTGGGTGCCAATTTCAACTGGTTCTGAATCAAAAACAGTGTGCGGCGTGGAAGACTACATCCCAGCGCCTCTTGCCACACTGCCTGAAAATGGTCCAAAACAAAGACTGAAGCTGAAAAACGGTTCCCATTTTTTTCTTATTCCCAAAGACTGAAATTTTGCGTTCGTTTTTTTATTTCTGATCATCTGCGAGAAATGCGCTTTCGAGGCCAGACATGGGTGCAGAAGTTCAAACACAATGCCAACAGCAGTTGTTTTTGTCAAAAAAAGATTCTGTTTCATTGTGGAACTTTTTGGCATTCATGGTCACGGA
>JASGXE010006391.1:0-22687 GCA_030068105.1 Sinentomon sp. SZTP_YWyxl
TCTCAGTTCCCACCATGTCTTTTTACGTAAACGGTAAACGAGACAGAAATGGCTGGAAGAATGGACATCTTCCATATGGGAGACCAACAGCTTACCTTATCACAGTCATTGAGCAATTCCAGAACTATCGCAACGTACGCATCCACCGACATTTGCTTGCTCTTATACTCCTGTTCGTAGTAATCGAAAGTCTCCTGGTTTTCAGCTGATAAGCTGCTCAAAATGGAATTCAAGCCGAAAACGGTAACCCCACTTCCATCCATGCCGGTGCTTGGCCCACCAGCCGAGCGATTTGAACGTTGTCGACCGCCGCAGCAAGTCTGATAACCAGGTGAGCTGTGAAGATCATAAGAGAGAGAAACACCTTGAAAGAGGCACTCAAATGATAGAATAAAAAATGTGATAGAATAGAGGGACGAGAATAAAAATGGGGGATGATAGAATAAAAAAGCAAGATGTGAAATGCATTTCTGAGCCGCTGATTTATGAGTGCCTGTGATTTTTTGGTTCAATTTTTTCTATCGACAGTTCATTTCAATGTGATTTATTTTTTTTATTATGTATTGTTGAAAAGAAAGGCCATTTCGGGCTATGGTCTCGGCCTTTCTTCAAATTTTCGTTTGCAATCAAATTTGTATTTTGGAAATAAAGGATGTTCAATGTATTTTGTATGGATGCTCAATGTATTTTGGAAATAAAGGATATTCAACGTATTTTGTATGGATGTTCAATGTATTTTGGAAATAAAGGATGTTCAATGTATTTTATATGGATGTTCAATGTATTTTGGAAATAAAGGATATTCAATGTATTTTGTATGGGTGTTCAATGTATTTTGGAAATAAAGGATATTCAATTCAAATTTGAATGAAACAGACCTTTTCTAAAGACTGAGTTGTCAAGTACCTAGTCGCCTTTTCGATCAGTGCATGATGGCAAAGATGAAGTGCAGCTTCATTCGCAAGAAGAGGAAACAACAGAAAGCTCGATTCGAAGGCAAAGATCTGCTGCGATGTCATTCCTTTGTTGCCAACATGGAAGACCTCCCTCGGCAACATGGAAGGTCTTCCATGTTGCCAACATGGAAGACCTCCTTCGACCAATTGTTGACCTCTCGAACACAAGGGGCTGTTTTCAAACCATATCGATATTCGGAAAACGTTATTTCTGGAAAGAAATTTGGAACTGATATCACGGTGTCCCCATGCAGCTTTTTTACAAACCTAGCTCCATAGTGTGTTGGTCCAAGGTGCAATGAGTAGACAACTTACCCTATGTTGATAACAGGGTCGTTGCGTGGCGCAGCAGGCCTTCTGTGGTTGAAATAGGGTGTCAGCGGATGTGGCCTTCGACCATAATTGCCATTCACGTTTTGGCTGATACAGCTGTCAGGCGTGGGCTGCTGTTGTTCTTGATTCGGTACAGTCCTCGCATAGGGCACTTTACCAATGTCTCGAACCAGCATCGAAATGTGCTTGCTTCGCTTAAGCCCAGCCACTGCCTCGTCGTGAGTGACGTCGAGGAATGATTGGTTGTTGACCTCGAGGATTTGAAAACCGCGCTGAAAGAAAACAAAAAAAAAAAACACGACGCTTTCAAAAAATCTGTCAAGATGAAGTCAAACGCGGGTTGCGATTTGTATGGGGCGCAGGTGCATAGTGGCGGCGGAATTAATGTACCCACACATGTGTTTTCCCATTTAACTGTGGCCTCCGAAACTTTATTTCTTTATTTTTATTCTTATGCAGGCGGTGGAAATTAAAGCGTCAGATTTCAACAAAGCGTTCCCGAGGTGTCAGATTTTGACCTCGGTTATACACGTAAAAGAGGATCTTTAATTTCTGCAGCATAGAATTTTTGCCAAAATCTGAACGGTTGCAATATTTACATGTATGCATGAGTACATTAATTCCGCCGCCGCTATACTACGAACACAGTTGAAAAATGTTCCACACAAAACATTTTTGGTGTGAATACCCATGTATGGGAATTCACACCATAATAATTATTAATTTGAAACAACAGAGTTGAATTTCCACAATTTCCTTCAGCTGATTTTCCAGTTATCGCAGATTGTGCACTTGTCAAACTCGTTGATCGATGGCACTGAATCTGCAACTGGATACCCCAATTGGCCAACTGTCCAAAGAAACACATGGTTGTCCTCTTGTTCACCTTCCATAGAACACCGGCGAGTTTCACAAAAAGGATCTCATTGCGGAATTCGGACTTTGACGAGGCTCGGTGTTGGGTTCTACTCGTAGTTCGGAATACCTGCGCAGACATTGGACTGAATGAGATGGCACCCTTGGTCTGTGATATACTCAGACATTCAAAATTCCCGGGCCATAGGAGATTTCTGTCAGACTTTTGAAGCACGGGGCAATGTTATTCCCCATCTAGTAAACGCTGTGAAATCCATTCCTTCATGTAGTGTGTTTTGCGGCGCATGCGAAATGGGGAATTAGATTGCCCCGTGCTTCAAAAGTCTGAAAAAAATCGCCAATGGCCCGGGTATTCAGAATGGCTCCGTGGAGGTACTAAAACTAACCAAACCCAAACCTAACTTAACCCAACCTATCCTAACCCAGTCCAACCTAACCTGACCAAATCTTCCAATCCTATTTTGGTGACTTCAGCGTGTGTGAAAACTCGTTCAGACAGCATTTTTGAAATGTCGGCCGGTATTCCGGACTTGCAACTCGGTGTTGTCCACTTTTAAGGATTTGAATAGAACTGGTCGCTTTTTGCTGCCATCGCGCACCAACTGCCATATGCACCTTTGCGTAACATCGCCCTCTCCAACTCAAATGTTGCCTTCTCTGACCTACTGTTCTGGTTTTGTTTTGCTGAATTTGGTGCATGCACAGGGGGCTTATTTATATCTCCGAATTCAATCAACCAAATTCGATCCAAGCCCAAGCTATCACTGATAAGAAATTGGCAGCAGATGCACATGAAGAAAATAAATCAAATTCGTTTGGCAAATGAAAAAATGTCTGCTGAGATGCGGGATAGGACTGCACTGCGTCATTTGCTCCCGCTGTATCTCTCGGGTTGATCTCCATTCTGATGGAATCCCCTCCGTTCCATCGCTTTTCCCACAGACGATGACATAATATTAAATCAAAGGGAACCCGGAAATAAATCGGCCGGCCAAATTTACCCTCCGAATTCCAGATCCTTATTGTTATACAGGATGTCCCATACACATAACCTCAAACTGCAATGCATTCATCTGGTTGTCAAGAGACTTTTGTTTTGAAATACGAATACATCTGTGTGCTAAAAGAGTGGTAAAACTTTACAATCGTGGCTATATTTGCGGATCAATCAACCTCAGTGCTTGCATTGTTTGCTGTCAACCGTCTGGACGATGTCAAATTCCATGTCAACACCTGCAGTGTCAGATACACACCTATAGTCTAATGTTCGGAAAATGTCCCCAGAGTTCGCGTACTCTCTAGCTGTTGATTGTAAATAAAGCGTCGAAATCAATGCAAGTACCTACTCATACGAGTACATGTGTTTTTCCCATTCGCATAACTGTTGCCCCAGAAACATTTTTTCTTTCTTTTTACAGGCAGGCGGCAGAAGTTAAAGCGGGACCGGTGACTGGGGCAGAACGCGAACTGAGGCAGAAGTGGACTGAGGCAGAATTTTTGCATTTTTGGAAGCTGATTTTTTTCATTTCTGCAGGTTAGGTTAGGTCAGGTTAGGTTAGGTTAAGTTAGGACAGGTGTAAGCTACCACCTCCAAGCAAAAATTCCCTCCAAAACTCCCTCCTTTGTCCAATTCTACCTCAGTCCAATTCTGCCTCAGTCCACTTCTGCCTCAGTCCGTTCTATCCCAGTCCCCCGATCCGTTAAAGCCAGTGGCGTCTCGTTCGTGCATTCAACGCATTCACTGAATGCCTATTTTAAATGTGCAAATTCCACAATTTATCAATCACATTGGGCATTCGGCATGAACATTTGTCGCAAAAATTACCTCCTTAAGCGAAAAATTGCTGCGGCTGGATTTTGGATTTGCGTGCCAACAGTTCCGAGGAACAGAATTTGAAAAACGCTGAAAATTGAGTAAATAAGCAAAAAGCATTTTTTTTGAAGATTGTTTAAAACAAGGCATTTCAAACAAGTTGCGGTTGTTTTAAACATGTTTAAAACCCGTTTAAAACACAATTTTGTTTTAAACAAACTGTTTTAAACAAGTCGTGCTTGTTTAAAACATGTTTAAAACAGATTGTTTTAAACTGATCGTGGGGAGTTCAAGTCGTGATTACATTGCGCTGAGGAATAAATTTGACCCCCTACCTCACATTTTTCCGAAGCGGTGGGGCAGGGGACCACATTTACGCCTGGGCGCAAATTAAACCTCGACTTGAACTCCCCACGGAGAATGTTTTAAACGAACAACCCTGCCCCCGCCAGGGTCTCTGCCTCTCGGAACCCCGCTGGGGTTCTGCCCCATACCCTGATTGGCCTGAATACTGGGGGCTCCGCCCCTACCCCACATCTTGACCATGTGAATGCCTGAGCGGGAAGGCCAGGAATCGCCACTGGTTAAAGCGTCAGATTGCAATAAGGCTTTCTATTCCTGTATCACATTTTGACCTCGCTTGTTAAAGAGGATCTTTAATTTCTACAGCATATAGATTATTTCCAAAATCTGAGCAGTCGCTACTTTTTAGAGGTATTATAACGTTGATTCCGCCGCCACCATTCAATCAAAACGGTCTTCTGCATGGCATTTCAAGACAAAGTGACGCGTCGAGAAAAAGGCAAAAGTGCAAAAAGCCTTCCAAAAAAAGAAGGATAATGTTTTCACTCCAAACAATTCCGTCTGATGGAATGTTCTTGTGCAACAACTTGTCTTTGGTCTTGTTTATTCAGAAGATTGGAAAGAAGCGTTAGCAAAATGTTTACCAAATTACAGGGTGGTCAATTTCCAATTTCAGTAAAGTAGCCTATATTTTTGGGCATCAAGATTTCGGTATTTCTGCGGAAGAAAACGAGCGCGTGCCTCCGGTGCGGAAAAATTGATTTCCTGTTCATTTATTAGCCAATTTCTTTCAAAGGGAAAACCCTAATTTCCCAAAATGGACCTTATTTTAACCTTGATTTTGACGATTTTTGGTAAAAACCTTGAAAATTGTCATCCGCTAGTACTTGGAGAGCCTGTTCTCGCTAGCTCTGGCCTTTCACGGAGTCCGTCTCCCAACCTGACAGAATGCTTGGGAGACGGGCTCATTTTTCCAATTCCTGGCCTATATGTTTCTTCGGCCGACTTATCCTAATCTGAGATAAGTACCTATCAGGAAAATTCCCTTTTTACTCGATTGTGCCAAATTAAAATTTCCTTACAAATACTGCAAAGCATATCCCCCCCCCCCCCAAAACAAAAGAAACCATCCAAAAAAATATTTTACAAAAAATAAATTTAACGCCGCAAATGATTTTCAAAATTTGACGTCTAAACTCCCTTCCAGAGTCAAGGAGTTCGCTTCTTGTTGGGCGACGTCTTTTCCCCCACGTGCTCTCGATCGGCTCAGTTGAGCTCCCCCAAATTTCCCCTGACGATGCCTTTGCGCTTCCCTCACCCAGCCCAAACTCATTGAAATGATGCCCGGAACATTTGCCAGTTCAAGATATCGCCCCAACATGCCTCCCAGGGTGGGAGACTGAATCTGCTTCGATTGCTTGTTTTACTTCAAGGGGAATTTTGCAAGTGGTCATTTCTGGGACAAACCATTAATGATTGGAATTCCCTCCCTTCCAAGCTCCTCGATCCGCCGGTGTGCGTACCTATTCTTCGGCGCAATCTATGAAATCTTTTGGTAACTTCCGCGTCCACAAGTGAGGATCGGTAGGTTCAATTGCTCAATATTAAAACTTTAGGCTGTATAGTCAGGCTTGTTTGAAATGTTTGTTGTTGTTTTCACGAACACTGTCGCTCCTTCGATGTTCGACTTCCATTGTTCTGTAAATTTCGATATTTGTATCAGTGAAATTTTTGTCATGTTCTCTGGTATGATAAGGGGAACACCCTCAAATACAATTTTTCCTTCATGTCATTCATCCATGCCAACCCCCGAATTCATCGAGCACCCTGACAACTGCGAAGAGTGTGCACTCTGCTCTGGCAACTCTATACCCAGGCACCCTGCATGGCAGCAACCGTGGTAAAGAAGAGTGCGGCAGGTATTGCAGGAAAAAAGTCCGTTTGGAACTTTTTGAAAAGCACCCACAACTCCACACAGTTGACGTTGTGCATTCTCGTCAAACCCACACCGGCAGCTGATCTGCTTTTTATCCGGTTCTGTCGCTTCCTGTAAAAACTGCCGCTGCTTCCAGCCAACACAGCCAACACATTGCAGTCATTTTCCACAGAAAACATACCTATTTCCAATACCGTTTTGGAAAAATGACCTGCGTCATTCGGACGGTATCCAGGACAAATAAGCCAACGAATCATTTCTGGTCTATTGCTTTCCAAACCGAAACTGCTCTATCGGCAATGGGCAATCGTGTCCGAGGGCAATCTCCCTCTGCACCCCGCAATACTCTCCCAAATTCCCATTTTACTGTATCCCTCATTTGTCGTTATTCGATTGTGCCTCCCTTTCCTCCACCCCATGTTGTCTGGAACCGGAACTCCAACTATCCCAATCCCAATAACAGTTTCCCGCGTTTGACCCATTGCAATTATTTGCCAGTAATGGGTTCATAGCATGGGCCTCCAATAGGGCAGAGTGGGCTATCTACGCCAGAAAAACATGCCACAATTAAATGGAATAGATTTAATAACATCGGTGTCCCTTCCTTTCCCAGGTCAACTGGAACGAATACAAAGTCCTTGCAACGATAGAAAATTTCCACAAATTAATGTCCCTCAAATCAGACCTTCCTCGAATGCTTTCCCGTGAGTCTCTCGCCGTCAATTCGAACCAATTTTTCTTTCCACACCGTACACTGCCTTTTTCACAATTTTTCCCGTGGATGGTAGACTGTCATAAGCACCAATAAATGTTAGGAGTTCTCAAACTTTTAGGCTGCCATTTCAAAGATTATGATAAAAAAAGAAAGAAAAAAACGCAATTTTGCAATAGTCCACAGTCACTCTACTTGTGCAGAAGGTAATAACAGCCGGCAGGGCTACTCAGATGGAACCCGATGACCAGCAGTCGGAATTCCCAATCTGGAAGGCATTGACAGCTGTTTTGCTGCAGGACACATGACCCATCAATGATCGTTAAAGCCAATTTTGATCGAACAACAAGAATATGCGGCACACAAATTAACTTTGACAGCTCAAAAAAATAAACCTGACCTGGCCTCACATATCAGGCCTCCCCTGTCGCGATTTTTCTAAATTAATCAGCATTCATCACGACACAAGGATAATTCCAATTTCGCAAATCAATAAACAAGGAACCCAAAAAAATGTGCGGCTTTATCAAAGGTGGATGACTTGTCCATGTTAAAACATATCTGTTAGACAGATGCAGACCTTACGAAACATTTTGACACAACTGCTTTGAGGGTCCAACATATTTTTAAAGCCATCCATTCAACGAAAGGAACAAATTACGTGCAGATAAACAGAAATACGAATATGTATTTTCGTCTATAACGATATATCAAGACCCTTTCCAATCAAATTTCTCCGGCTTCTTCGCCATGCGATTTTTATGATTGTCCATGTGGTTGTATGCTGCCACTCGTTTAATGCACAATCATGAAGACATGTTCGATCCGGCATTCATCCTTGCAGCCTCTGGAATACTTTGGAATGGTGTTCTAGAGCGAAGCATTCACCCGTCTCCACTGCCGAGGCGTACTCACGAAGTTGTTTATGGGGGGTTATAGACCGTTTTTAGTTCCTAAAAAGTTCTGTAAACTCAGGCCATCGAATGCAGAACACTGACTAGTTCTGGTCAGGTCTGCATTCAAACAGACAAACAGAGAGACATTCGGGGGAGGGTCAGGCAATGAATGAAAGAATGATGTTTCATGATTGGGGCGACAACAATTCGGGACGACAAAAGTCAAAATGGGAACAGGGTAGGTTTTTTGAAGCCAAGTCATATGTGTTTTTGCAAAATGATGCAAGCGTTTGAAATTTACGGGGCTCAAACCCCCTGAGCCCCTTTCTGGGATCGCTGCGCGTTGACTGCAGCGGCAATAAAATATTTGCGAGCATCCGAATTGTGTATTTCAAGGAGGAATATGCCGTTTCATGGCCTGTTTTATTATGCAGTGAATGTCCGTGAATGCAAAGCAGTAAATGTCCGTCCGTTCCTTTCTTGCGGAGCAGACCAAGGAGATGAGGCACAGAATTTCGATGAAAAATAGCCCATATAGACTTGTTGAGCGGGTAATGTACGTAGGGCCTATATTTCGTATGGGTGTGTTTTTTTGGATATATGGAGGCGCATTTGACAGTTTTTCTCAAGGAGTGGATGGGATGCTGCGAAAGACTTGCCCTTTCCGTCCCTCATCACAAACGCACATTTCATCCTTCCTCAACAAATCATGAATTTTTACAGGCATGGTTCCCCAAAAACAAGCTTTCTTTTCTTTTCAATGAGCATGGCCGAAAAAGATTTTAATTCAACGTTCCCCATGCAAAGCTCACCAAAGCAGCAAAACTTCCATTTCTAAAATGTTCCTCGACAGAGCCTTCATTTCTATATCGTTCGCAGGTGAATGTGTTCTCCCATGCCTCCAGAACAAATTCTCAATTTCCATGCAATGCTGGCAGCTTTCATTTCTTATAGTTAATTCTCGTTCATTGTCCTTGTACAGGCCTTTAAATTTCCCACAGCAGCTAATGTGCCCGAGAAAATTATTTTTGTTCCCAAACCAAGCATTCTTTTCTTTTCGATGAGCTTACCCGAAAAAGAAAATTATTTAGGCACGTGTCCAATAAAATTAAATTATTTTCTTTTTTAATACTTCTCCAAGAAATTTTTAATTTCCATGTGTCTCCCGAAAAAACGTTATTTTCTGTTTTCCGGAACAACCTTTCGTTTCAATGTTTTCAAGAAAAAGTTTCCATTTCGATGATTATGGATATGCTTCCCCGAGAAAGCTTCCGTTTCTATTTGACCACATTCATGCTTGCCTCCTACCAAGGCAAAACCGGGCTCCATATTTATTATTTTTAGAAGAAATACCGTTGCGATTGTTCACAATGCGGTGGGTGGACAAAAAAAATGAGAGTGCTAATCTTGTTCGGCTTTTCAACACTGGATTGTTGCAATGGTGTTGCGGCAATCGTTTTCTGCTCGATCCGTTCAAGCATCGCTCCCTCATCCATGCGAATGTTGGCAGATCGTAACGTGCGGCAATCCTTCAAGAATAAATGTGTGCCATGCTCTAGCAGAGCTTTATCATTTCTCCATGTTTTTCGCTCAAGCAAAACTCATTCATTTCTATGTAGGACACTTTTTTCGGCCGTTGACAGTAAAATTGTAATTTTCCTCTCGAGAATGCAGTGGGTCATGCATTCGCATAGGCCTCGTGACGGCGGATATGACGAAGTTGGAAATGTGGGTTCAAATTTGGTCCAAAATCCAAGGAAACGATAACAAACCACTGGCTCCCCTTCCATAGATGATCCAGTGAAAGTTAAAAAGAAGCACCATCGGCAATCACATGGGGCAAAAAAGGTTTCAGAACAAGGTGGGTCGAGCAAGGGTACAATTTTATTGTTCAATACGCACTTCATTTCTTGACATCATGTGGACAATACGTGTTTCCCCTCGGACGCATATCAATCTGAAGGACAACCTTGTTTATTTTCCATTTAACATCGATCCTTATTGGTTATGGTGGTTGCCTTTCATGGTTCGTCCAGAAATAAAACCCTAAAAATTTATGATCGGTGTCGGGTTCCTCCAACGACAACTACCCATTTTCATGTGTTGGTTGTATATCTACAGGTTAAATGGCTTGTCAAACCCTTTGGCCGATACAATGCACCCTTTCTGCTAGGTCTACACTCTGAACAGTGAAGGCTTTAGCTAGGTGTAGTAGTCAACCAAAATATTCGGGAATCAATTTCAACCAAATACGGGTTTCCACCTTCACAATGTGCATTTGTTCGGTCACTTTCCTGCTGCATTTTGCTTCATCCTTTTTCTAGTTGCGCACGCTGGTAGGAACACCTCGAACTATAGATTTGGCAAGGTGTGTAAAATAAGAAGTGAAAGAACTGCGCTTCATTTAACATGGAGTCAAATGGGAGCAGAAATGAGACCGAAATGTGTACTGCTGGATTGCGGCGTATCAAGGCGGAGTGCGCTACGAAAGACATGCGAGTGAATGGCGGACCGCGGTGCGATGCCCACAGAAAGTTAAATTTCTCCTGAACAAAGTGACGGTTTTTGATGCGGCTTGCTGTGGTGCAAAGCTGAAATATGAGCGCTTCCACACATGTATAATGATCCCAACCTTTCGTCGGGTAAAACTCTAAACCATTTGAGTAACAAAAGTGCTCAAATTTCGGTGTTATAAAATTCCGGGTTCCTGCCAGGCATTTTCAAAGATTGTGCAAATTTTTCCGTTACAACATGGTTACGGTCAGCGGAAGAGTTGTAGAGGAAGCCTTCTAGTTTCCAAAAATACCAAAATCGTTGAATTTGAACACCATTTGGCAATTTTGTGGCCTGGGAGTCGCGGCCTCTTCCCCGCTAAAAAACGAAACGATGCATAAATTCGTTTTTTAGCGGGGAAGAGGCCGCGACTCCCAGGCCATAAAATTGCCAAATGGTGTTCAAATTCAACGATTTTGGTATTTTTGGAAACTAGAAGACTTCCTCTACAACTCTTCCGCTGACCGTAACCATGTTGTAACGGAAAAATTTGCACAATCTTTGAAAATGCCTGGCAGGAACCCGGAATTTTATAACACCGAAATTTGAGCACTTTTGTTACTCAAATGGTTTAGAGTTTTACCCGACGAAAGGTTGCACTCATTATACATATGTGGAAGCGCTCATTTTTCAGCTTTGCACCACAGCAAGCCGCATCAAAAACCGTCGCTTTGTTCAGGAGAAATTTATCTTTCTGTGGGCATCGCACCGCGGTCCGCCATTCACTCGCATGTCTTTCGTAGCGCACTCCGCCTAGATACGCCGCAACACCGCAATGCACTTTTTGTGCCACGAAAATCCCGGAGTTCGCTCACTTGTTCTTTTACACACCTTGGATTTGGCTTTGCAAAATAAGTCTGCCACTGCTTATCATGAAATTTGGGACGGTTTTAGCCAACATGCCTGTTCCTTTTAACCTGGAGCATTCATCTTCAGTCGTCCGTTCATTCAACAGCAAATTTGAAATGTCCCATCATTGAACCTTATTCGCTCATTGGTCTGTTCAGTTGTTCTTAGGCATACACATGCTGTCTGGCAAGCTTTGACAACAGGTGTATGAAATTGATGCCTGGAACTTTTTAAATTAAAAAAAATATTTTGGTCGTTCTTTTCCCAGATGTGGCCATTTCGTAACCTCTTTAAAACGCCTGAATTGTCATTATGATAATCTGAATTATTACCATCGCTTTACTGTGCGTGCCCATTGGATAAAAAACGGACGGTCGGACGGAACATATTTTCTACAATGATTATTGGTCGGTTATTTTGATATTAAAAAAATGAAATTTCCAACATGTAACAAAGAACCAGCGGAGTACTCAGGAAACCGTGCTGCGCAGGAATTTCGAGACTTACTCAATCGCATTGATGACTAAACCGACACCTTACACGGATGACAATAATTGGGGCATTTGATGTCACTTGAGTGAAAGGTTGGATTTCACCCTTGACATATTATGTCGCAAAATGAGCAACTTAATTAGCAGACATTTAGATAACAAGCATTCCAAACCAGCTTGTTTGTCATAACACAGGCTGGTTACAATTCTGTAGCCACAACTGGTGTTTCTGACCCTGAAACATTGTGATGTTACGACAACGAATCATCCAGAGTCGAACTGTGTTGCGACGAAACGTTCTGCGCCAGTTATCTCTCAATGAAACGTCCCGCGCTGTTTCCAAAACGTCTTGGCGACGAAAAATGACACAAAAATCGGTCCTCTGTGCGGTCTTACTTTGGTTCCTCGCGGCCATGGTCCAAATGACACGAAATGAAAACGTTTGTGCCTGCAGCAGTGCTAACATTGGACACCAGAAGGGCAGCTGGGAAAAGCTTCAATTTTGGCCAGTTCTCGAAAGGATTTGCATCGCAAACCAAATACGCCCAAGACAAAAAATGTTCCATTTCATGTTTTACAGAACCCCACAGTAGACACAAGACAAAAGTGCGGGTGGCCTTCTCATAATCGATATTCTGCAAAAGGGCAGACGCTTCTTCCTGTAAACTGCACCAGGAAACCAAACGAAAGTTGATCCCCATTTCAGCCTTTGTGGCCCTGCGAAACCGCTTCGGAATCCTAATTGGATTTGAAAAAGTGGGCCGTTCAAAACAACAACGTCGTGAACGGAATGCCTAAAATCGAGCCTTGTAGGTATACAGAATGGTCCAAGAATCGCGGAGGGTCAGAGTCAGGAGGTCATTTCAGAGTCAATAACATTTTTATCGATTTTCATGCATTTGTGCAAATGAGGAAATGGAGAAAACAGGTGAGATTTGTGAGATTTTTAATTCCTTAAAAAAATAGTCGGTGTTGAATGCGGGAGTGGAACTTATTTTAGAGTTTTTAAATATCAGTGAATGACTTTGTGCCACACACATCACATTGTCAGGCAGAAATTTCATACCTTTAGTTAGGCGCTTAATCATACGAACGACTTTGCCAAACACACAACATTGGCTGGCGCAGGAATTGCATATCTTTTAATTTAGTTAGACGCTTAATCATCAGCGAACGATTATTCAGCACACATCACATTTTCAGGCATGAATTACACATCCTTTAATTTAGTTAGACGCTTAATCATCAGTGAACGACTGTGCTGCACACATCACATTTTCAGACGGGAATTACATCTTCAGATAAATTTAATTAGGCGCTCAATCATCAATGAACGACTGTGCTGCATACATTAACTATTCATTTTCAGGCAGGAACAGCATATCTTTTAATTTAGTTAGACGCTTAATCATCAGTGAACGATTTATGCCACACACATCACATTTTCATGCAGGAATAACACATCTTCCTGAAATTCAATATTCCTGCCTGGAATATAGCAATATAAAACACATGCACTTTCTTGACCCACGTGCATTTTAGCGTTTACCGAGTTACAACTTAACATCTTTTGGAAAGGTTGGACAAAGCTCTCAAAAGCAAAGTTAAGTGGGTCACAAACCTGCAGGCCAGCTCTCTCAGCTGTTGAGCCTTGGTCGATTCCGGTGATATAGATTCCTAAACCATATTCAATGCCTCCTCTTATCATCAGGCCGAGGCTTTCGTTGTGCGCAAGACGGAATTCGATCTGCATAGGAATATCGCAGGATAAAAATAGTGGAAAGAGATGATGGAAAAATAAATTGCTTTTGACAAAATCAGCAATAAAAATATGCCATGCGAGCTTTAAGTATGCCCAAGACATAGATGCCCACTATCATCTTCTGATAAGCGAGCCTAACCTGCTGTCTCAAAGGGATAATTTTGTGACATCATCAACATTTTAATTCTCCTTAATTCTCCACAAAGCGCCCGGATCATTTTTTGTTTAGTTACGTACTTTTTATCATCCTGCACATGCAATATTTTTTATCATCTTCTTGCACATTTTATCATCTTGCACATCATCTTCGCACATGCGAATACTTCTTTGTTACGGTTTACGTTCTTTGGGGTTTGCTTCATGGGTTGGTTATGTTCCTCTTATTTCTTTTGGTGGTAGATTTGCCACCAAATTGCGTTATGTTGATTTATGATATTTTACTACTTTTTTCTTTTGTTTTTTTCTCCTTGCCAATCCGTCTGTGTAGGTACTTCTGCTGGGTCACAATTTCGCAGTCCTGTCCCTTTTCTCAGTCTGTGTTTTTTTGTTTTTTTTTCTCTCTCTCTCTCTCTCTGCCAAACATTGTATCTGTGGAGCTAATGAAGATTGATTGATACTTTATATAGCGGCGGCGGAATTAATGTACTCATACATGTGAAAAATTGTGACCCTTCAAATTTTGGCATAAACTTTATGCTGCAAAAATTAAAGATCCTCTTATTTGTAACCGAGGTCAAAATCTGACACCTCTCGAACGCTTTGCTGAGATCTGGCGCTTTAATTTCTACCGCCTGCAGAAGAATAAAAAGAAAGAAAGAAAAAGTTTCGGAGGCCCGGCAACAGTTAGATGGGATAAACACATGTATGGGTACATTAATTCCGCCGCCACTGTTTCCTATAGTGTAAATTTACATCAGATCTACTCGTATACCTGCAAGGTCGCCTGTAAAAAGGCCATTTTTGCGGATTCCACCGTTTATCAGTTATTTTGTGGACAGTACCTATAAGCATCAGTTTGTCAAATTTGATGAGTCATCAAACTTCAAGTTTCAACAATCGCATTTATAAATAAAAAATAACGAGAGCTAAATCATCGAGGAAAAGGTTAGCCAAAACGCGAACGCAGTAGATATGACACTACCCTGAGAATAATTTTTGACCATTTTCAACTGTGCACAACACCTACACTTCTTACCATAAGTTTTCGAACATTAAGAGCTCGGTTTTCACTCAGGGGCCATTTGGAATACATGGCGTCGCGCGCTTCAAAACATCATGATACTCGTGTAAAGTGTGAAGTTGCATCAAGTCCTATTGAAATTGGATGGGCCTTGTTCAAAATTTATTTTCTTTAGAATTTCTCCTCTGATCAAAGAAATTTGGTAGACTCTTTATCATTTTTTTTCTTTTTTGCTCATTTATGTTTTGTTTCAAAATGTTCGCTGCCTTTAGGCTGCAACGATGACTTTTTTAATTTCATTTCGGCCAAAATTGGTCAATACGGGCGCCGAGGACACTGTATTTACGAATAGTGCCGCTGAGATCCTCGCCAGATGACATTTTAGATTTTACCACCATGTTCATTTTATTGTGTCATGGGACTTCGACATTTAAAATAGTTTTCGTACAATATGCGACTTTTACGAGGATTAGGCCTGGATGACGCGACAAGAAACTTGATTTGTGTTTTCGATGCAACAGAAATTTTAGATTGCAGATTGTTCCGAACTTTTGGGCTGTGACCCATATTCAATGTTTACAATCATTTTGTTTTGGAAACCAGGGAAGTGGCGAGAATTAGACACAAGAGGGAAGACATCGTTTGCGTGGGAAATCACGTGTTGGTTTTGACAAAGTAATTCCGACCATGAAAAAATAAAGAACAAAACTTGTCAAAAAATCGCAGCAAATTTAAACATCCGTATGGTCTGAATTGAATGAAATTCACCTTTGTTGACATTTTACGAACTCGTAAAGCTAGGATTAACAAACTACAGGGTGGCCCAAAAAAAAAGGTAACCCAAATTGCCAGGTTTGATCCTGCTGGTTTTTGAATGGTTTAAAAATGTGTTTTCAGTATTTTTTGTAAAGGTACTCTTAAAAGGTGTTCCACACCACAAAAAATTAGAACGGTGCAGTTTGTTGCATGTTTTTGTTGATGAGCATCAATCTTGAAACTTCATCCTGTGGACACATGCCTGTGGTTGGCCCAGCATTCGGGAAGTTATAATGCTGCCTTTCGCCACCTTCCATGCTTTCGCTTCGTTCCGAATTCAAAATCATGACTGCTCTGGCTACCCTCGAACGCGGACAAATGAACAAAATGTCATCATAGTCATTCAGGAAGCCGAGCTACGTCCATGAAGTCATCGCCGAATGAAGCGCGAATTGGAATTCCCAGAGTCACGTTGGCAGTGGATCTTTGCAGCAGGTTGAGCCAATCTCCCATAAAATTCAAACCTTGCATGTTATGACCCCTCCAGATTGTCTCTGCGGGCTGTTCTTCTGCAAACAACTGATTGCCAAGGGGCATAAAATCCAGAACGTTCCACTCAACAACTGCTGGGTCAGCAACGAAAGTCACATTGATTCCTTGGGGGCGAAGAAAAGGAAGCAGTTTTTGGAGCACCTGATGTTCACGCACTCTTCCAGATTCGCAGCAAAAAATCATTCACTTCATTGGAAATTTTTCAACCGGTAAATCTCGCAAGTGGTGATGGACAACTTCAGATCATGTGTGAAAAAGGGAGAGATGCTGAAGGCTGGCATTTCGAACATCTTTTCAACAGAAGCTCAGCAGCCACATGATTCTTGAAAAAGTGAACCTCGAATGTCCGGAAAAGACCACACAATCTCGTGGTTTTAAGGTTGTATTGTTTGAATAAAACTTGACACTACTTTTGCCTCCAAACTTTCGGTTACAATTTTTGGGACACCCTGTACGTTGTTGCTGGAAGAAAAAATTAAAAATCAACCCACCTTCTTTATGCTTCTCCCTCGCGAAGAAGAGTCCTTCTGTTGTGGATCAAGGAACTCGGCAGGTGGATTCGTAGGGTTGCCATCCCTATCCAGCCAGGTGTACGAAGGAGGCGGATCACACTGACTGAATCCGGGTGGTTTTCTAGGCGAATTGACTATCATGTTCAGGCGAGTGGCTGTGCGCAAAATCTGAAAAATGGAATGAACTCAAATTGCAAAGACCCTGAAATCCGTTGAATTGGGAAAACCGTTCTTCTCGTAATTCGATGAGTTGTGCCCACGCTTGAACGGGGATTATTGGAACCCTGTTTCACAAGACACGTCAGCACAGACAATTGGTGGAGGAAGCTCAAAATTGGCATGGCGCCAGAAGGTGTAGGCCCTATGGGATCGGGGGACTGGGATAGAACGGACTGAGGTAGAAGTGGATGAGGCAGAAGTGGACAAAGGCAGAGATTTGGAGAGAGTTTTGACATGGAGGCAGGAAGGTTGTACGTACGTACCAGTCCTCTGTCCCAACCAAACCTGTAAACTAACCCCCTTGAGATATAAAAATAATACGCCTAAAAAATGGAAAAATTCTACCTCAGTCCAATTCTGCCTCAGTATAGACGCGCCCCACGTGGTCGGAGGCAGCAACCCCTACACCATTTTCTTATATCATAAAGCTGTCTGCATAAAGAGTTGACGAACTGATCGTGGGAAACTGAAGTGAGACAAATTTAGCAAAGGAGCAAATTTTTGCCCTCTGCCCCGTCGCTTGTGAAAATAGTGAGAAGGGACAAAATTTCTTTCCTTCGCCAATCTGGCCTGACTTGAACTCCTCACGATGAGAGGTAGAACAGTAACGTCATTTTACCGATTTTAATTAAACCGATTTCTGAGAACAGAAATTGCTAGCCCAAAAGCGATTCCATTCGTATTTCGTGACCCCCAGCATCATATTGACCCACTGGTTATGTGAAAATTCTTTCACGTAGTCTTGACTGGTGCAGTTGCAGAAGTAAGATAGCACACAGAAGTGGACCATGCCTCTTACTGAAGAGACATCCACAATCCCGCGAATTGGAATGCAGTTAACAAAAACAAAATTTCGTTCACTCCGACCACGACTTGGCCCCTCAATAAACTATTCTCACAATTTGGAAGCATGAAATGTTCCTGAGAGAACAACACCATGCACTTCAAGTGGAGCTTCCAATTATTTTAAAGGCTTCTGCTAATCCCTGCAAAGTCGATTGTGCCTCTTGGTTAGGACAGGTAACGTCGCGGTCTGCGAACTCAGGGGACTCAGTTCGATCTCTTGCCGATGCTAATTTTTCATATCCACCAAAAGAGTGTTCCCACACATGGCGACCTTTCGTCAATTCATTAATCATTCGGCTAAGGACATGGATGTTCGCTAAGATTCTTGGGAAAGGGCGACCCACTGCTGAAAAGACTTTTTGCCACGTGGGTGGAATCCAACCATGCCGTTTGCAACGTCAGCTCCACGCTGCATGGTCTTTGCAATCGTTGTGACCTTTGAAATTGTGGTGGCGAAATGAACTTTCCCCACGCACATGTTCTCTCGTTTATCACCTCCGATATTTTAGTTGAAACAAAGGTTGAACTCTGCAATCAGCAGCTAATACCTGCATGTACCTTTGTATGTGCGAATGCGGGGGACGTTATTTGAGAAATGCCAACCATTCAGTGCACTTTTCCATCCAACTCCGTGTTAAAGTAGCGACCCCAAAAAAGGGAAAGAAGTGTTTGGGGCACAGAAATACGAATGGGTTAGGTAAAGTTAGGTTAGGATAGGTCAGAGCCTTCTTTTTCACTTTTTGGCAACGCGCAATAACGGGATATGCCCAAATCAACACTGGAGGAATTGAAATACGTTTCCGGGCGGGCCTTTATGCGGATATCAAGCAGTGGGTTCACAACTAGCAATGGGCAATGATGTCAGGAGGTCAGGTCTTGTTTGGTTAGCTTTAATCAAGTAAAAAAAGAAAGGCAAAACGTTAATTACGCCCCGAAAGTTGGCGCAACACCAAATGTTGCTGCTATGAATGAAGTTTACCGAATAAGAAATGTACGGTTCCGGTGACAGGGATGGAACGGACTGAGGCAGAATTAGACTTATGTGGAATTGGACTGAGGGAGAATTTTTCCACTTTTTGAGGTGGATTTTTTCCATTTCTCCAGGTTATATACGTGTAGGTTAGGGTTCAGATAGGTTTGGACAGGTTCAACCTACCTACCTTCATGCCAAAACGCCCTAAAAAACACTGCCTTGGTCCACTTCTTCCTCTGTCCACTTCTGCCTCTGTCCTTTCCGTCCCAGTCCCGCGATCCCTGTACGCATTGTGCGAAAGCTGAAGAGGGAAAAATATATTTCTGCTGATTTGGAATTTGATTTTACCTTCAAATTGCCTTGTTTAACCGTTTATTTACGCCCGTGATTCGCGGAATTCAGCCAGCACAAGAAATAATGAGCCCAATTTACCCCTTTACAGTGCGAAAATCACAAACGGCTGCAGGCTTACCTTGATGGCTTCCTCGTACTCAATTCCCGTGAATGGTATTCCGTTCACTTCCACAATGTGATCACCTGGCTTCAGACCTGCTGCGTCCGCCGGGCTATTCTCTTCAACCCTGGTGACGTATATCCCTAATCCTGAAATCATAGAAAACATCTTCGTGAGATCACCACTAAAAATGCAATATGCTCCTCATCTGGGTGGTTTGTTTCTGGGTGTTTTACATGATGGGCGTGTTGGAACGACAAAAGTATCAGAAAGCGTTTATGTTTAGCAGGGTGATCAAAGTGGAGATCTTTGTTTGTCTGCGTGTCGGCTACTGCCAGCAGAAACGGGAACTTTTACCATTGCCTTAACGAAACATTTCGATAAACGTTTACTACTCTCTTCAGCGTCGATAGATGGAATGACATTTTGACATTCAAAGACATCAAGGGCGTTTCAGCATAAGTGCATGATGTAATCAAGGGCGGCCAGTGACATCTGCACTTACCCCTGAAGGGAAGTATTTTTCAGTTTCCTGTTGCTATAGTTAAGTCTGTAAACGCTGGGGTCCACTTCGTCGGGGATTCATTCGGTGATGGGCTTAATCAATTTCATTAAAAGTTCGTTATAACAACAAATTTGGAAGGGCGTTGACTCGCGCCCTTCTTTATCCCATATTTGGCTCTTGTGTCCTTCCCGTGGTCCACACATATGCGAAAAAATTAAAAAATCACCAGAAAACTGAACCAGTCATGCGAAATTATTGAAAGCCAATTCTCGCACGCATCATAAATTCATTGATAATAAAAGATTATTGCTTTTTCTATGAAACACCCAGTAGATAACTGGAACACTCCGACGTGGAATTTCCGAAAGCGGCAATAAATGTAAATGGGGTATTATTTTTCTTGAGAGGCTCATCCATACGTTCCAAGTATCCAAGAAGCATCACAAAATGAATGCATTCAATGCATATTTCACTCAGTTTTGAAAGCGGAATTGGGGAAAATGCAAATGCACTTGCGATGCATGATCACCGTAAACTGGCCTAATTGATTTTCGTGTCGAATTCTCTAATTTTGGAACAAAGGAAACATGTTATAAAGTGGAATCAAATGCATCTTGCGTCGTTTTGCATATTGGTTTCGGCACGTGCATTCCTGTCCGGACTGCATTTTTGCCCGCTTTTCGGCATCGAAATGTTTCCGGTTAATTTTTATTCCGGCGCATGTCAGCATATTCGGTGTTTCAGGATATTTCCGTCGGGGAGTATGAGTTCGCATGATCATCTCAAACAACACTTCCAAAGCCCACGCCCATATGCATTCTTGAATATATCTATATTCAAGAATCCATGCCCACGCTCATTCCACATTTTAATTTAAGAATTTAGGTATATTTCGTATGCATTAATTGATTATCAACTCATTATAGCATTTGAAAATAGCGTTTGAATTCAAGGCACATTTGGCATGCTTTCACAGTCCCACTAAGATCAAAACAAGTTGTTAACGTTTCCTGCCTAACGTTATGGTTGGGCAGGAATCGTTGCCTAAATGTTCGGCTTATGGCTTCTCGGAATGCCGATTCACGGGCACAATTTATGAAAACAGGCGGCCAATTCAGACAAAAACAATAAAATTACAAAATTTACCATTTAAATGTGGTTTCAAATTTTGAACATAACATGTGTGACAGTCAATTACACTGATTTAATCGTGTAACGGAACTTCCAAATACATTTGTGAAAGTTTCGCCCTGATATCATGCACACACTGACACTCGTATTCCGCAGCTCCGTGCAGCCCAACCTGTTGGCGTCAAATGTTGAAACTTCTCAACATTGTCTCTGAAACAGTTTTGCGCTGAAGGTGTGTGGGAAAGTGGGGAAAGGTGCAAAAACTTTTGCACAAACTCTTTTCGCAGATGTTTCACATATTTTTCTAATTTCTCATCTGTCAATAGGTAAAATTGAAACGTTTTTCGAATCGGACTGTTGAAATTCCTTCGATTTCTGAAATATTCTCGACATTGACCTTAACCTTTCAACCTTCATTTTAACCTTCATTTTAAGCCTTTCTATGACTTTTGATGCGTAGTGTTTGAACACTTCTAAAAATTTTAATACTTCTCAATCCACACTTTGATCGAGCATGGCCTCTGGAAACGCCGTAATCCTACTCTTTAATGCAAGGAAAACTGAGGCATCCCCCGCACAATTAGTATTGATTGTTGTTCTTCTGTGTATTTTTTAGTTTTAGGTCTTTCCAAACGCCAGCCACTTCATTCTGGAGGTAGGGAGGTAGGCTTAATATCTTGAACTGTTAGCGGCGGCTCTAACTCTACCTTAATGAAACAGATAATTCTTTCATCTGAACAAAACCAATCTTGTAGTCAGATTCGAAATTTTTGTTCAATGTCCTGAATGTCAGTGTAGGTACGTTTTCCTCCTACCTTGCTTGCGGTCGGCCCGAATTCCGAATCCAAATCCAAGGTCAGGATCCTTCGGCCTCGAGATCACAAGAACTTTGACCCTTCCCGGAACTGAAACGCATCCATCCTGGTTTTCCATCAACTCCTCCTCTTCCTGATGACGCAACTGGAAACGTCGCCTCTGAGTTGGGGCAACGCCAGAGGCTGGGTATTCCCCAAGATCACGACCCAACGATGGGGATCTGTAGTTTGAGGGTGGGGGAGTGTATCGGGCGTCGGTTGAAGCGTGGTTGAAACAATCGCGTGCTCGAGGCACGAGCGCTCCAGAACACCACCAACACTTCGTGCACCGCCGTTATAACCACTTGAACCACTATTTACACCAACTACACCTCGCGAGTTGTTGTAATCAGTTTTTGGGTGAGGCCGCGTGGTCTCACCCATTCCAGAACGCTCAAAGAAACAGCTCGGTTATTGTTGTTGCACTTGTCGCGGTAAAAAATGTCGGCTGGAGACACATTTCAGTAAAGTCAACGTCGCCATTTTAGCTCAGAACTTTGCTCCCTATTTGGAAAGTTCCAAGGATAAAAATCTCACAGACGGCGTCAATGGAGGACCAATGAAACAGCACCCAACGACGTTGAGCATAATTGGAAAGAACCGGGAGCGAAATGCCAACTGATTTGGGCGTATCCCTATTTTGGGCACGTTAATTTAACCATACCTAACCTGTTAGCCAAACCTACACTAACTGACCTCTCCGAACCTTACCTGACCTGGGCCTTTTTTCTTTATTTCAGACGTTTTCTTCCCGTTTTTGGCGGGTCGGAACATTGCGACGTTGTTGGATGGAAAAGTGCCCAAAACGGCAAGCATTTCTTAAATAGGCAACCGGGAACGTTGGCTGCATCACGATGTCCAATAGCAGCCATTTCCAATCCAGATCTCTCCTGGAGTGGAAGTCAACAAAATTCATTTTTTCCACCAGGGGCTCCCAGCCTGATGAGTGTTGCAGAGGAGATCTTTCATGTTTCTTGCAACAGAGGGTCGCCAATGCCCACACGACTGAGATAATGAGGACGTCAGCTCATATAACTCGCATAAAACAGACTCAGCGGACATCTGGCAATGATCTGGATTTTGGACCATTGGACCTCTCCATTTTTTGCTCATCCAGCTGCGACAGGGCAAGTGACGACGATTTTTGTTGACCATTCATTCGCCTCAATCTTTGGGATGAACGATCGAAAACAGGCTGTTTGGATTCTGGCATACAAAGGCTTCT
>JASGXE010006392.1:0-21605 GCA_030068105.1 Sinentomon sp. SZTP_YWyxl
AAAAAGTTCAAAGAAGTGCAGCCAGATTTATTACTGGCAACTATGATCGCACAGCCAGCGTCACGTCAATGTTGACTTGTCTTGAACTTGATCCTCTCAGAATTCGCAGGAATGAGAAAAGGCTTGCATTCTTTATTAAAATCTTAAAAGGCAAAGCCTTGATTAAGATCCCACCGCTTTTTGCCGAAAACTTTCAGAACAGAAGAGCCACTCATGATTTTCAATTCCGCATACCACTAATCAAATCAAATATTTTTCTCAATTCATTTTCCCCAGATCACTTAAGGATTGGAATGCTCTACCTAGAGACCACCACTTCCTTCAAGCAATCACATCGCATAGGGGCGCCCCTCGTCACCTTGACGACTGACCTCTATTTTTATTTAGTGTTACGTTATCCGCACTACTTCTTATTCGTAATTCTCACTTGTTCGCTTCTTTCTTTGCAGTGATTGTTCGTGTTGTCTAATTCTTTGTCTGATGTAAATGACCTGTAAATATCATTTCTGACACATTTGCACCTCAATATACATAGCAAATAAAATGAAAATAAATAAATAAATAAATAGTATTTATTCCCGGCACTATTGGACTCAAGTGTTAATATAACCTGCATTGTCGAGACCGAAAACTCTGGTGGGTCTTTATTAAGACCCCATAGTGAAAAAGTTCAAAGAAGCGCAGCCAGAGTTCTTACTGGCAACTATGATTGCACAGCCAGCGTCACGTCTATGTTGAATTGTCTTGAACTTGATCCTCTCAGAATTCGAAGGAATGAGAAAAGGCACGCATTCTTTATTAAAATCTTAAAAGGCAGAGCCTTGATTAAGATCCCCCCGCTTTTTTTCCGAAAACTTCCAGAACAGAAGGAGCCATACTCATGATTTTCAATTCCGCATACCACTATTCAAATCAAATATTTTTCTCAATTCATTTTCCCCCAGATCACTTAAGGATTGGAATGCTCTACCTAGAGACAACCACTTCCTTCAATCAATCGCATCGCACAAGAGCGCTCCTCGCCACCTTGACGACTGACGTCTATTTTTAATTAGTGTTACGTTATCCGCACTACTTCTATTCGTAATTCTCACTTGTTCGCCTTTTTTTGCAATGATTGTCGTGTGTTAATTCTTTGTCTGATGTAAATGACTGTAAATATCATTTCTGAACATTTGCACCTCATAACTAGCAATAAATGAAATAAATAAATAAATAAATAAATCAATAAATAAATAAATAAATAAATAAATAAATAAATAAATAAATAAACAAGAGTCCGGGTGGCGCCCCGAGACTTGAGCGATTGAACGTTGGCCAAGGAATATAGGTACGTGAGGACAAAATTTTCTGATAGTTATTTTTTCGTTTTAAAAGTCTGCGTTGAAGGCAATGCGTGATCCAAGTTCCGAAAACACACGCCTTCATTGCCCAAGAATAGCAGTTCCCTGCGAACAAATTGCAACTGACAATGGGTGCTGGCTGCCAAACGCCTCGTATATAAGCATGTGAATTCAATGCTAACGAATTTATGTACGAGAGCCATTTTAACTCTAAATGGAACCAAGTAACGCAGAAATATGACAATCGTGTAACGCGTGAAATTGGATATAGCGAAATTCAAATTGGAAGCCCCCTCGATTGGCTATAGGCATTTGGAATTTTTCCATTGTTCGAAAACTTACAGAGAGCAGTGTTGGTCTTTCTAAACTTTTTTTTCGAAAGAAAGGTGATCCCCCATTTTTTACTAAAATCCAAACTGGACGTGAAAACTGAAAATATTTCGGCGTTTTTTGCTATCTTGATTTAAGGATGGACTGAATTTTTCAATGGTGGACTAACAAAACTTTGAATGAATTTTGCCGATGATTTTCGCAAAATTTCGCAAATTTCTTCAATAAATTCGCAGGCATGGGCAGTTTCGCTAGCCATGCCAAAATACAAAAATCCCAAGAAAAAGGGTGTGTCCAGTTGCTCCTGTCAAGTCTGAAAAGTTCTTATAATGATACTTTTCAGCCCACAATACAAAATTTCGATTTCCTGTAACTCGTTCAAGAATTCGCCGCAGAATAAAAATGTTGAGATTTCGAAAATGCTCGAAAAGAGCTTTTTCCAAGCATTTTTATGTTTAAAAATTATGGATCAAAAATGTTTTTAAACAGCCTGGCATTTCTTCTAAATCTTTCATTGTATAGATCATTACATTCTTCCGGCTTTCGATCAGTTGTGCAAATTTTCCTCCGGTTAGAGTTGCTTGGGCAAAATTATCTTGGGCGGTTGATGGTCGCACGAGGCAAAATTCCTTTGGACCGAGAGTTCTTTGAGTGAATGCCTCTCTGGTTTAATTTTTGTGCGAAATTCTTTCTGAACAAGCGCCCTTTCAAATTCATTTTCATGAGAAAGGCGGGATGTGGGGATTGTACTACAAGGAAAGGTTGCCTTAAAGACGTGAAGGTACCTGTTGGACCAAATTCTCATTTCTGATTTCATTTTTTCTTGTTTTTTTTTTCTGGTGTTTAAGACTTGTATTAGGCCTATTCGAGCTTCCTATTCATTCAAATATTCCAATACGAATGTTCCAATAAAAATGTTCCAATGGGGCGCAATGAAAGTGGGTAGCGATGGTGCACAACGATAGAATTCATCCCAGTTGATGGAAACTCATCGTCAGAATGAGGAAATTTTGCCTGAATTGGGGATGATTGATGGACTGCGGAAAACCCATTCTATATAGGCTATAATCCTCAGACATAATATCTGGAATGTGGAAGAAATTTGGAGATGATATGGGCTCCGGAAAATCCAGACAAGATGAGACGTGGAACTGAATAATTTGGCGCATCTGTTTGTCCATGCATTGCGAGTGG
Organism: Sinentomon sp. SZTP_YWyxl; assembly: GCA_030068105.1. Classification (NCBI taxonomy): domain Eukaryota; kingdom Metazoa; phylum Arthropoda; class Protura; order Sinentomata; family Sinentomidae; genus Sinentomon; species Sinentomon sp. SZTP_YWyxl. The sequence goes on from JASGXE010006392.1 coordinate 2,868, forward strand.
TCCAATGCAACTGCGCTTTCAACGATGGGTATCTGTGCGTTTTTCTGTTTGGTTTGTATTCAATGACATCACCGCTCAAGATGAGCACTTGCCACAAGAAAAAAATATCGAGACCTTCTTGGTTTCGCCCGCTTCCGCCTCGCTGGTAGCAGCAAAAAGGCATTTGAGACCAGATTATGATTACACATTCAAACCTGACCAAAGCATGCTCAAAAATAAAGGCGTTGATGCTCTCTGGCAACCAATTCCCGCTGCCAGAAATGGCTGTTAGGCGTTGGTCGCTTTCAGTCAACCACCTGGTATCAAAACACGCACGAAACAAAGCCTGGCCGAGAATATTTTCAACTCCTTTTTCCTGCAGAAAGTTATTTTTGCAAATTCTGATTATCTGATGTCACAATTTCAGGCCGGTGGTTTATTACTGCCTTGCAAACAACGTAAAGAAAAGCCAGTGGTGATAAAAAACGCTGATAATAATAATAATAATAACAAGGAGGTCTGCAAGAGCTTGGTTTTTAACGACGAACGCAATGTCTAAATGTTTATTGCGCACGGACACGTTCGCTTTTTGGTGCGACTCTGCTGCTTGCCTCAAATTATCGGCTGGGTACCGTCACATTTATGCGGGCATTATTATTATTCTTGTTATAATTTGAACTGGCGCTGCACCGTGCTGAAGACTGGCTGAAGCAAGCAAGGTACGCGAAAGCAAAAAGAGGTGAGTGCGGCGGGAAATTCGAGGAATTCTCTTTGAAGTTTGTGAAACAGTCATGCGAGTAAACGCAAACATCTCTGACGCGAGCCCGACGTCACGCAGCGACAGAGGATGCGAGCGCTGCCATTGGCTGCCGCGCTGTGACGCGAGCCTTCAGAACGAGAGAAGCGAATTTCATTCATAAAAATCTCCTGAAGGCCGTTGCCGAATACCAGTCTGAGCGGGAAAACTGAAGAGGAAGGTTGAGGCCGAATTGTTCCGTTTCTGCAAACAACAGCGGAAACAACTCGTCAGCTGTTTGTCCGACACCAAAAGTTGTGTGCGAATCGGCCAGGCGCGGCACCCACGCATCGCGTGGTCTGGCAGGCGATTTTTTTCAGACGACAGTTCAATGCTGTTCGGCGAAGGCCGTTTCTGGACGTTCGTTCTTGACACTGAGAAGCACAAAATCAGTTGGTGTGACATTAATTCGCAACATTGGCACCAAGTTTGAGGACGTTCGATAGCTTCCGCCACTTGGAAAGTACGACGCGCCTTCAAAGGGAAGTGACAATCATTGGCATCATCACACAGGACCCCGGGTCCATACCCGGGTTGCAACCGCCATCGCACCTATTAGACGAGACTGCGGGCACGATAACGGCCGCCGCAACGTTTTGCACCATTAAGGAACCTAGGTCACCTTCTCCTTTGACCTCTTCTGCGAGTGGAGCTAATCACACCTGTTCTGACGTTATTTTGACAGGTGGCCGGTGCAGCAGCAACAGTCCTCTTCTCTCCAGCAACTCCGAAACTCTTTCTCAACCGGCGACACCAACAAGATCAATGTCGACCATGATAATGTCGGGGTTGGACACGTTCTCCATGGCACCAGCGGCCCTGTCGACGCCCGTCTTCTCATCGTCTGCTGAACGTCATTCCTGCAACCTCCTTAGCCTCCCTGGTCTGCCTACCCTGCCACCTCTGCCCATACCCTTGACGTTTTCAGTGTCCACACCCCTATCGGCGTCCTCTTTCGGTTTCAACGTGACCTTTGAGCACATCAAGGAAGCCGAGTTGGCATTTGATATCGTCGGCGGTCACTTTACCTCGCAACAGACGACCCTTTCCACGCAATCGTCCGAGGCGGGCTGTGTTGCCAATCCAGACGACAGCCTCAACACCCCTGTCACCACCGCCACAGATTTGCCAGCGTTTTTTGGTTCAACGGCCTTCGAGCGCTTTATCGCAACATCTGGTAAGTGTTTGCTTCTTTGTCGACTATCGTTGTTTGGTGGTGGATCTTTCTGTTCATTTTCGGCTTCGGTTTGTTGCTCATTGGGTAAATTAACTGATGAGTTGGCAGCAGATAGCTTCCGCACTATTTTTAAGCTAAGTGTTTCCCAACACACATGCCTGCAAACCTTAAAAATTTAACAGCACGAGTTGCATCTTGGGCCGAGTTCTCGGCGGTAACCGAGCCGCTGGCTGAATGAGGGAAGCCACATGCAACACACATCGCTCACAACGCAGCAAATTATCTGAAACATCGAAAGAAAAACTTTCAAAATGCATGTGGTGATTTCACGGTATCGTAACGCCTGAAGAAGGCATGGGCCTGACTGCTGATATCGTGTGTTTATAAAATTTCAGCGATGTACGTTTATCTCGCTTGTTTTAGTCAAGCCAAATACAAATTATTGCAAAAATTTGATCGGGCTTTGAAGCCTTTTCAAAATCAGCAAATTTAGCCTTTTTCTGTAAAGTCGAGCAACAAATTTCTGTTTTTTTTCCAACTCAAAAGGATTATCTAACAGCTATACTTGCACCAAATGGAAGCGTTTGACAACTTTGCGAGTTTACATTTCAAGGCTGTGGACGTTCTGTTGAACACCTTCCGTGACACAGTTTTACACTCATGAAAACACCCACCAACAAACACTCGTTTTTTTGTACACATATTTCTACACATGTGATACTCGTAGGTACACATCGGGATAAATTGTCTAATGAAGAAACTTTTTTCTGAATGGGGCATATCACTACTGCAGCCAATTCTTTGACACTCCGAGCTTTTTTATTGGTCAACGCATGCAACGTTTAGGATCGCACGTGGATAGTTCTCCAATGCTTCTGACTTTTTTGCTGCATACGTATGCAATACACATCACATACGATTACCAAACCTATCCTAAACTCCTGGATTCGTCCCAGATCAGATGGTTATTTATATTTGCGCATGATTTCGCAAAAAGTTTTGCAAAAAACACTTGCTCTCGTGGAATTTTCTTCAACTTTGTATTTGAAAATTGTGGCTCAGCCGAAAGGCTGGCTCATGGAAGTCATGTTTGACACGAGACAGAGGGTAAAATTTTGGTAAAAACATTCTGAAAGTCGACGAAGAAACTCATTCTTATGACGACCAGCTGTAGTGCGATCGCAATAGTATTTCTGTGACGCTGGTCTTTCCGCTTGACGTCACGAATTTCATTCATAAATTCCCGAAAGGTACAGTCGCACGTACGGGCACATCCCACCAGCCAAACCTCCATCTCTTTGCACCCCAGCCACACGGTACCGTTAATAATAGAACTGCCTGCAGAGTATGGCACTGCGGCTAGGTTCTCTTGGATGGAGAGAAGGCGGGAGACTGTATAGCCTGGAACAGGTGAGGCTGAGGCATTGGAAAGCAGGCGAAACAGCCTGGTCTTGCAGCAGCTTCAGAGAGCTCGTCTCCCCGCGCTATTTTGCAACTTGGAAACAGGGCGAGGCTGGCGTGTGCTCCTCATGTGCCTGTTCCACGAGAATGTACGTCAACGACTGTCGACAAGTATAATATAGGATACGAAAAGCAGGGACTTTTTGCAATAATCTATAATCCTTGGCTCTGAACTTGACCTTGGATTGTGGAGGTTTTTAAACAAACAAATTCGCTTTTAGAAACATTCGGAGTGCACAGGCACACTTTTTCTGGGCGCTTTTTCCAATCACCGGCATGATATTCGAAATTCCATTTCAGTTCTTCCGTTTGGAAAAAGCCCAAAAACTATGCAGACACTGCAGGAAGGGTGTTCTGGAAAGCTGGATGGCCTTGAAATAATTGAAAAGGTTTCAAACTCGAGAACATACTCTTCCCACCATTAACAATCGCATATTATAGGCACTTGGTGATGATTTCTCCACCGGTATATTTCGTTATATACCTATCCTCTGTCATGTTTTGAAATGGATTCGACAGTGATGGAATTTTGAACTGGAATGATTAAATGTGGAATAGACATTGTCAACAATTCCACTGGACAGATGTCAATATTCCACTAGAGTAGTAAAAACAGATTCAAGGCCACTCTTAAAGCAAGATTGCTCACGATCCTGCAGTTCTTCTTTTGCAAAAAAGTCGAACAAGGTAACATGTCGCTGAAGACTGCGGGGAACACAAAAAAAGTCTGTGGGGAACCATTCCCCAATTATTTTGGTTGGCATCAACGATCGCTTTCTTTTGATTTCAGGTAAAGAGTCTTGTCTTGCCAAAAAGAAGGGACTCGACGAAGACGTTAATGTTCCCAAGGAAAAAGCCGACGAAAGCAAAGAAACAGAAAAAGTACAAACGGAAGAAAAAGCGGAAAAGAGCGAAGCAGCAATTCTGAGCGAAAAAAGCCAGGAAGAGAAGCAAAACCCTCCGAGTCCTGCTGTATCCGAGAAATCTGTTGCCGAAGAGCAGGAGAACGAGCAAACGAATCTTGAGCAAGAAAGCTCAGTGCGGGTGAAGAAAGAGGACCAATTAAAAGTTGGTATGTTTCCTGGAGGTCAGCCTCCTCCCCACCCAGCTCATTGCCAGCATCAGCAGCAACCAACGCACATTCCTCAGCAAAGCAGCATGCCTGTCTCGACTGTCGATCAATCCATGACTCAGCGCTTGCATTTCAGGGGATCGTTCACAACGGCCAGTGCCACTTCGTTTGATCCCTCAGTCAGCGCTGCCTCGTACAGTGGCCAAGGGTTCACGGAAATGGGAAGCATATCACCAGGCATGAGCAGCTGGGTGTTTCAATCCCAAGAGAAAGCAAGTACATCTGGTCCAATATTTAGTTTCCCCCCTACTGGCCAACAGCATGAAGCCCAATGTGTTCAGCAAATGCATTATGATAGTTCGCAGACGAGAGATCAAGGAATGATGGAGGAATCGGCTTATTCGACTGGCCATGACCTGCTCTCTCTGCCATTTGAGAATGTAACTCTGTCTCCAAGTGCCATGCTCAAGCAACCGCCAATCTACTCCAGTGCATCCGGTTCATCTATCACAATCACTAACCTGGCCTCTATTGCAGAGACCCCATCGGCAGTGTCGGCTTCGCAGGGCTTGCAAGTGAGCGAAACGGAGTGCATGGCAGAGGACATATTCGGTAGAGAGGGCATTAACAGCACGACAAAGTACCAATGGCCTGGAGTCGTTGGAGAGTATTCGCCAACCCTTGTCGAAGGCAGCATCGCACAGCCGGTAGCTGGACGCTCTGGCCTTGCGCAAGAACCACAAATAGTCACCAAACAAGAACCTTTTTCAGGTGAATATTCCGCTGTGCAGCTTGCAGACTATAACCCTTCGACGAGTAAAGGGCACGAAATACTTTCACAGGTGTACCACCAAGCACCTGGGCCCATAAAATTGTTGCCTGTTAAAACGAGGAAGTACCCAAACAGGCCGAGCAAGACTCCGGTCCACGAGAGACCTTATGCGTGTCCGATAGACAATTGCGACCGACGATTTTCAAGGTCGGACGAGCTGACTCGTCACATCCGGATTCACACTGGGCAGAAACCTTTCCAGTGCCGCATCTGCATGAGATCCTTCTCCAGATCTGATCACCTGACCACTCACATTAGAACGCACACCGGGGAGAAGCCATTCTCGTGCGACATTTGCGGGCGCAAGTTCGCGCGCAGTGACGAAAAGAAACGACACGCCAAAGTTCATTCGAAGCTCAGGCACAAGAAGGAACACAAGTCATCTGTCGCTGCACTGGCGGGAGCAGGATCATCCCGCGGTGGTGCTGGCAGCTCTTCCCAGTGCCAAGGGACAACAGGAACCCTGCCAGTGCTCACCATATCCACGCCACACCTCATGTCTGCTGAATCTGCTGTTCATATTCCTTTGCACAGTTCTTCAGCCCTGAGTAGCCAGCATTCCCAATTGACTTCCCAGCCTTCTCTCCTCATTGACTCTTGTCCCTCGGACCCTCTACAAATCACCGTCACTTCGGCCTTATGAGACTGTCCATTCTTGATTGTTCTCTGCTGTCAAAACAACTATAATCAATAAGAACTTGTTCATCATGAGAATTTTTTCCAAACTTGCCTCATTGTAATCTTCGCGTTCAATGTAAATTGTTGCATCTTTATGTTTGTGAACTTTTGTGTTTTTTTCGATCTCAACTCAAAACCGTAGAAACATTTAGAATCATTTCCCTGTCCGAATTCCGTCTGGACTGCATTTTGTTGCGTTTCTTTTGTTTTATTCCGATTATCATTAACATTGTATTCTTGTCATGGATGTCCAAAGCCCATTGCGAAGTTAGCGTGAGATTTTAGAGATTTGGGTTCATTCGATTGGCGATGATGGATAACCATTGGTATCTTGGAAACCAATAACGAAGGATCAGATTGATGCACTAGTTGGCGAAAAGGAGTCCAATAAGTGGCGAAAATGTCATCACACTGGGAGCAATGTGAATGAGATTTTGAGAGCAATGTCGATTTTCAGATCAATACGAGTCCCTTTCTGAGAGGACAACTGACCAATGACACAACAGCAATTTTCTCTGGATTATACTGGAGAGTTCATTGCCTTTTTAAGAAGCCAATTTACGTGGTTGATGCGTCGAGGTGATTCTGTAAACTCCAGCTTCTGCATCCTGCGACCTTTTTCTCACTTACGTGGAACTAAACATGCACATGAGACATCAGGTCAACAGATTTTGGGCCTTTGGTTTAGAGGCTAGCTCCCTGAGGCCAGGAGGCATCCCGTGTTATGGATCTTTGTCATTTTCCCAGTGTTGTTTATGTCGGGATTAGAGAACACATGCGCACATTGCCGGTGAACATTTTTACTGAAGTGACTGCTCTCCTCTTCCGGGTCCTTTGGATAGTCATAGTGTTTTCGTTTTCTTTCTTCTTGCGCGCCCTGTACCTTAAACTTTAGGGTATTAGAATCCAACATCACGTAACAATGTTGTTGATTGCAACTTAGTTTGTTAACTTGATTGTATCGCAGGTGATGGTTTTTCTGGAACGGTAAAATTTTATGGAATGCAGACAAAACCAATCGAAAGGTTTTTTGATATTTTCCAACCAGAATTTTCTGGCTTATTTCCAGTGCTTGAGTACGCTTACCAAGCATATACCTGCATTTTGGGGCATTTTGGTCCACTTCTAGCGAACTCCTTTCAAAATCTTATTGCCCAAGTTAACTGCGATAATTCGGGCAAACATTGCTTTAGAATTTCAGTTTCAATCACATCAAAACTGTCGGTGTTCAACACTTAACTTATCCTGTTGGTAAATCTGCTTTGTTGGTAGATAGGTACCTACACAATTCACATGATGTGCAAGTTCATATTGTCCAAAAGGTAAAAATTTTTATGACACCTGGCCGAAACCAGAAGAGCGTTGTGAAGAGTTTGTTTTGCATTTGTTGGTGACATACCTATTTTATTGTTAGAGTTGTTGAGAAAGTAAAAAAGTCGGAATTGGTTTCCTCTGAGTAGCACATTTTTGCTTGTTGCTTGTCTGCACCGTTAAGCTTAAAGTTGACGGAGTTGTACTTATTAGGACCAATGGGAGACCGGAGAGTTTTCCAGCAGACGCTGCCTGTACCTATCTTCGTTTTGTCGGCTGTGAGGGCCAGTAGTTGTTATAAATATATTAAAATTGAATTGTTGTTGCTTTTTCTATTTGACTATAACACTTTGGTTATAACACTGTACCTCTCTGTGGCAAGTTGTTATGTCTGCGTGCCGGCCTACTTTTCTACCCTTTCTAAAAATTGTAGACACTGAAATATTTTCAATCAAAATTAATTCTTTATAAACTTGATGCACGTTCAACTGGAATAATCTTATGACACACTGTTGCACAATTTTTTCTGTCCTAGAGTGTTTGTACGCGTAGCTTGGGTATTACCAGCAGAGCACAGTGGAGTGCGCAAATCTTGTCGTGTTTCCAGCCTCTTCTGGTAAATGGATAACCTCTGGAATTCGGGTGAGATGCCATGGTTAATCGTCACTCAGGCTCAGGCCACAGTCACGAGTTATGTCGGAACAAACCACCCACACAATCGTCTGCTACTCTGCTTTCCATTGGTCAAACCATGAGAGTTCCAGAGGTGCGCTGAAAAGTAATTGTCTCGGATGCCATTTTTCAACTATGTATTCGTTGGTCAGAAATCTCCGAATCAGTCAAGTTCCTTGCTATGAATATGCACCGCCATCTGCAGTCTTCTCCACTGAAAATGGCCTGTGGAAGCAATCTTTCAACGGGGTCAGAAAATTTACTTTGAATGATCCCGGGATGGAGTTCTGGCAACCCGCCATTTGTAGTCATAACTTTTCAACTGTCATTTTCTCGTGGAAGGTCCATGCGACTGGGCCTTTTTTCCAATCATCGTTGCTGAATGGAGAATTTTCAAATAAAGCAAGGAAACTTTATCAATCCGGCAAACTGCGAATGCTTGTCTCGCTCGGAGATATTGAATTTTGAATGAAAAAATAAAAATAAACAACTTGGTCGTCGGAAGAGCAATTTTTTCTAAATGGAAATTTTTAACAAGGGTTGCTCGGATTCCTTGGAAGCATTCTTCGCTTGCTGTTTAAAGTATGTCTCATCTGTTATCCCGACAATCGAGTGTTATGTCGTACGTAATTGATGCACAAATTTTGATTGCAAAAATAAAATAGCACACGGTGTCATGATTTGTTGCTAATTTGCCAATAGATTCTCCTGGTGTGTCGGGCCGAATCGAACCATACGCATATTTCTTGCATCAGGGGTGAACGTGGTTCCTTGAGCAATGACCGTTGTTGTCAAACATGACCGTTGTAAAAAATGCTTCGTCCATAGGGCTGCACGACCCAGCTGAAATTGCTCGCACACAGAAGGAATTTCAAAGGCCTGGATAACACAGGGGCTGTCCAATTTCAACGGGTATTCATGCAGTTTTTCCGCCTTACACTGATGTCATGCCATTGATTCCATATGACGCCTGTGTGTTAGTCATGAACTCCTATGTACCAGCAATTTCAGGTGGGAGTCATGTACAGCGCTGAAACGATTCGTTCTGATAAAAATCGATAAAAAATCGATAAAATAAATAAAAAAATCGATAAAATAAATAAAAAATAGATAAAATAAAAATCGATATCGTTCAGAGCGATAAATATCGTTCTGAAACGATTATGCTGATGATAATTTCACTTCTCAAAAAGTTTCTCCTAATTTCACTTCTCAAAAACGTTTCTCCTAATTTCACTTCTCAAAAAATGTTTCTCTCTACCATTGATATGTGGAGTGGGTTTTGCTTACGTGCGTTGTGTCGAAGGTTGCATGCAAAATGCACAGAATGAAAAGGTTTGAGGGTCGGCCTGTTCAGGGTTTCAATTTTGTTGGGGCTAAAATTTCTGCTGCTAAAATTTGTCGTAGTAAAATTTTAAATCTTTTCAATCTTTTAAAATTCGGCTAGAATTTGTCGCAGAAAATGTTTGACCATTGGTTCAGCATGTGCTCCAAAACTGGCAATTCGGTTTCTTTTGTTTGAGAAAGGGAATAATTTGCTCTAGTTAGGACTTCTCTATGGTTCCGGGATTGCTAAAAATGATTCTTAGTTTTTGTTTGTATAGTTTTTGCTTTTTTCATCAGTAATCTTTCTACAATCTTTGGGGGACAAAAACGTTTTCATTACCATTTCAAGTGGTAATTCGACCATTTCATTACCACTAATGCCGCCATGACCAGATGCCTTGATAGGCCAGTCAAGGATCAGATTTTTGCAAACATGAATTTGTGAAATTCTCTATTAGAAGGTGATTAGAAGGTCACCATCAGCACCACTCTGCATTCATCGTTCATACCTGATCGGTCATCCAAAGAAAGATTGGCGGTCGTATTTTCCATCCGCCATCTTTAAAAAGTTGCATTTTCGGAGCCAAAACCCACGACTGAAATGAAATTGACAAATAAAAACGTGAATAAAAATCACACCAACGTATAGTCATGCCTCGTTCAATTTCCTCGCCGCACAATTTGCACCTCTATGATACACCCTGTGTATTTCCAAAGTTATGTTTTCGAGCGAAGTCTAATTTTCTACTCGCATCAAATATCGAAAAGAACGAAATTAGACTTACTGTGGTGTTTAAATTCGATTTGGGCCAGAAGGTCAGGAATAGGGATAACTTACTTTGAATCTTCACCATCTTTTCTCATTGGCCTTTTTGCTGCAGTGTTGAATGAATTGAAATGAAAATTATTTTGTTTGGATATTTGTTCCACGAAATTGACCAATTCTTTTCGCAAATGACGTTAAATGTGAAATGTGATTGTAGTGGTTTATTGCCGGCCAAAAGGTGTGATTTATTTTGCGAGGGGTGTTAAAATTTCCCTCGAAAAAAGGGTTCTTGTTGTTTCTGAGTTGTTTTCTTTACGTGAACCAGTGACTAATTTATTCTTAACTCATCCAGTGACTGCTTGCATGTTCTATTGAACCTTGGCTGGATTTTAAACTGTTGTTAATTATTAATTGTTGTTAATTGTCTGAATCTTTTTGTCAAAGACAACATGTTTTTTCTGCACAGAAACGTATGTTTATCGACGTCGTTGTTGATAAGAAAGAATAAATGTCTGTTTTCGCATTGTAAAACACATTATTTGTCCGATGTTGGAAAATCTCTGGTCGGAAAGGCTGTAGGTAGGTACCTATATCTATGTTGTAATGTGTTGAATTTACACTTTTGCCTTGCGCATATCCCAACAACGTTTCAAAGGAAAGCTATGAGATGTCTGAAAACGCCGAGAAACTCTCCTTTTGGAAAAAAACGAGAAACCCTGCTTTTGGGAAACACCGAGAAGCCCCCTTTTGGAAAAGCTCGAGAAACCCTCCTTTAGGAAAAACTCGAGAAACCCTCCTTTAGGAAAAACTCGAGAAACCCTCCTTTTGGATAAACTCGAGAAACCTTCCTTTAGGAAAACCCCGAGAAACCCTCCTTCAAAACTGGCGTTCAAAATTGGCTGGTCCCACAATCAAAGTTTCGATTTCAGTGGGCGTATGCAGGGTATTCCAACAATATCTGAAGTGGTATATTTGGCCTCTGATGTTGTGCACTTTTGGTAAAAATTTACACAGTGCTTCGAAAGCCTTTTTTGCCGGCACGCTTACTGACGAGATGACAAAGAGCTTGTGGAATCACTGCGCTTGTTGAATTGCTGGCGCTTGAAGTTTCTGCACCACAAGGTCACACGCGTTCAAATCAAATTTCAAAGCTATCGAACCCAATGTGTCGGCCGCATATAGTCGGTTGTCATAGTTTTGGTCTTCTATTTCTGACCTTTTTTTCTTTTGGGTGTCATGGTTTTTCGAACGGAAGACAAAAACAACTAAAATAACAGACAGAAAAGCTCTGTCACAAACTTCAATCATCGGTCTCTACTGGAACACCCTGCATATGACTCATTCTTATCGGCATCAGACTGTTGAGTGCAATGGGCAAGCACAACTGCTAGAAGGAAAAAAAAGAACTGTTTTTCAACCGAGGGATATTTGGGTCCCCGTGTGCACTTGTGTTTTTCGGTTTGTGATCACAGCCTACTGCTTGTTGGGAAGTCCAGATTAGAGAGATTTGCAATTTACCACAGAAAGATCCCAGCTTCTACCACAGAGAGATCTCTCCCAACACCACAGCAGAGAGATCTGTTTGCTGCAGAGAGATCTATCTTTTCTACAGAGAGATCCCTGCTATGTCTGCAGATTCTCTTCCTCAAAGAGATCCTATTGAATGACGGTATTGATGGGCCTAAAATGACGGGAATGAAAATCAAGTTCTTCGAACTTCCCTAACAATCATTCTTCTTTGTCCTGAGTATTAATGAAGAAAAATTTAGGATATTTTTGTCTTAATTTAAATTAATTTAAAATCAGATGAAATATATTTGTATGGATTTTCACAATCTCAGAATTCACGTTTTCCTTTTTTCCTTTGACAATCGGATCTCCGTATTGACTTGAAATGAAGACGGCCGCAGTTTGGGTTGGTTACTGACTTCATTGGGGTCTCTCCCTGCGGTAAGTTTCGATTTCATTTTCCTGATAGTTCGAATCCAGAAAGTTCGAATTCCATCTCAAAGGTTTGTCACGTCTGAATTTAGTTTTTTTTCTACTTCGAATTTTCGAAAGTTGCAATTCGGAAAATCTTGTTTTACAAAGAAAGAACACCACTCGGAAATGCAACTCTTCTGCGTCAAAAAACTTGAATCAGCAAAAAATCTTCATTCATGTCAAGATTGCTGGACGGAGTGAGTAATTTACCTTTGCCGATGGGTGAATCTCTTTCTTTTATCCTTGAAGTGCTCACTTCGTTTTCAGTATCCATTCATTTGAGATCCATTATCGACCACAAAAATTCAAGTTTTATCTCTTTAACTTTGCTATTTTTTCGAACGGTTCGTGGGACTGGGATAGAACGGACTGAGGCAGAAGTGGACTGAAGTAAAAATGGACAGGAGAGTTTTGGAGGGAGTTTTGGCAAGAAGGGAGGTAGGTTGTTCGTGTCATAACCTTTCTTAACCTAACCTAACCTTACCTAACTCGGACAAATGAAAAAAAAAATCCGCTTCAAAAATGGAAAAACTCTTCCAATTCTGCGTCAGTCTGTTCTGTCCCTGCCACCGGACCCTTTCGAACAACAGAAACGTTTGGCATTGTGGAGAAACCTTTCTTCAACCACACGTCTGAAAGTCGCAGTTTTGATCCAGGAAATACGAGTATAGTGGCGGCGGAAAAAGATTACTCATACATGTGTTTTTCCCATTTAACTGTTGCCTCCGAAACTGTTTTTCTTTCTTTTTACTCATATATGCAGACGACAGAAATTAAAGCGCCAAATTGCAACGGAGCTTTCTTGAGGTGTCAGATTTTGACATTCGTGATGAAAGAGGATCTTTTATTTCCACAGCATGGAGTTTTTGCCAAAATCACAAGAATGGAAATTTTTCACATGTATGGGTAATCTTTTTCCGCCGCCAGTATACACATTTGTCAGAATGAACGTGGATTTGTGCGATGCACAAGAATCTTCTGGATATTTTGCCGGGCCACATGAGGTCCAAATTCACATGGAAGGAAACTTATACGAATCATAAATATGGCATATATATGGCCATAGGAAATCATAAATATCATAAATATGGCATACAGCGTGCACGGCAAATCAACCTTCTACTCGAACTTAGGTATTCCTGTGTATAACTTAAAACTTACACCAAATTTTGTTACGCACTCCCCAGTTTAAAAACATCGGATTGAATCGTTGATCATGAAACAAAATTACACTGAAAATAAAAGGGTGTAATTTTAGACTTTTTTGCCCACCCAGTATAGCACCTTTGGGCATGTGTACACCCCAAAGGTGTTTGTGGACAAAAAAGTGTAAAATTACACCCTTTTATTTTCAGTGCAGAGGTTTTTTAAAGGTGTCATGATGTGAGAATGGCTGCTCATTTTATGGGAACCCATGAGACCCCCTTAACTAGAAAACCTTATGGGACGTCTCTAAATCTGCATGGGGCCCTTGTGGAACCAAATGAGACCCATATTTAGAGGTATTCCACCTGACACTCCATTGGACTCTCACGTCGAATTTTTTTTTGCGTGATATGTTTATATGGGACTCAATTACGAACAGCTCAGAATGAGGGATTCCCAGAAGGAATTCAACGATATGGAAAAACGGTCATCGCCACGTCAACGGGTTATTCCTTTTTCAGATGTAATCTTGTTCGATGTTCATCTTGCTATTCAAAGACATTCCAGCAGAATACAGCTGGGCACTGTTTATTTTCACAAAGAAAATCATCTGTTGAAGTCATTGGCATGGAAATTATTTTTCCATATTGCACCCGCAGGCAGCTCCGACAAATGCCGGCTCATCAGTTTGCACTGGTGTTTGGAAAGAGATAAAGAATTTTGAAAAAAACGAAGGTGGGAATTTGAAACAATTCCGACAAACAGATGTATTCAAAAGTCACAAACAATCCTTTTTGTGTGAAATGCCAGAAACGATAGACCGAGTTTGACATGACATGCGGGCTTGCGATGTTTGTTGACTTCCGATCGAAAGAAGAATACGCAAACAAGGCTGAAGAGAGTATTGAAATTATTCAATGCATCCCAACGAACACAGTGACTCGGTTTTTTCGTTTCTCAAATTAATTCAGATGTTTCGAAAAACTCGCGCAGTCCATTGCATTTCGAAGACTATTATGAATTTTGCTCCCCGTGTATTTCTGTTGAGGCAAGACACGAGATGACCTCCGGCCATGTGCAAGTGCAACCATCCCCCAACCCAATCTCTCAAGAGGAGAACTTTTACTTCTTCATTCAGGCTTCAACTGTGCGGCCCAGTCTGCTCAACAAGGAAACAATTTTGAGCGATATGCTTTCCCAAAAGCCAACTAGCAGGACACAGCGGTTTTCTGTTTTGCGGAGGTCGCGACATTGTCGAAAACTGCAACCAAATTCAGCATTCTGTGTTTTGATCACTTTCTCATTTTTTGCATGAGGAACTTGCCTGTAAATATTTGTCACCCTTTCGTCAAGAAAACCTGCACATAAACAGTGTGAGATCCGAAAGTGCACGGTGGACTCAGGTAAACTTGAATCGAATGTGTTCGAGTGATCTTGCTTGGGCTGGAACCACTTTTCTTCAAAAACACGACAGTTTTCAGTTTTCATCTAACAAACAATTGTCAGCAGGTTCCATGATTGAGGTTCGAACAAAAATTCATTAACACCAGCCTCTGTTTGAGGGACAGGGCAAACAGCAACGACTTTTTAAAGTGTAGGCCTGCGACTGAAAATAACAAAAAAATAAAAATAAAATAAAATAAATAAATAAAATAAAATAAAATATAATAAAATAAAATAAAATAAAATAAAATAAAATAAAATAAAATAAAATAAAATGAAATAAAATAAAATAAAATAAAATAAAATAAAATAAAATAAAATAAAATAAAATAAAGTAAAATAAAGTAAAATAAGATAAAATAAAATAAAATAAAATAAAACTGTCCACCCTGCACATCGATTCAATTCAGGTGGGCGACAGAGGAGCACAAGTAAGTAGTGAGCTGAACTCGTTTCTCAAGCGAGCTTGCATTGATATCCCATTTTTCTTCGTTTTATGGCGAGGTTCTTGAATATTGGGCCGTGTCTGACTGCTGTGCATCGGAAAACCAATCAACAACTGATCAAGGTAAACAAAATGCAGAAGTACCTACAAGTATGACATCACTTTTTCTGCAACTCTGGAGAAAAGGCCCATGCATGTGCGCCAAGCCCATGTGCGCCAAGTCAAATCCAAGCGAAAAGCCTACCTGTCTGCGCCAACGTCAAGCCAATTGTCGGCATTCATTTCTCATCCAAATGGACCGAATGAGCATCAGAAACAAAGTACAGTTGGTTCAGAATTATTATTCCAACCGTTCGAGAGCTCTGTTTTTTGGGACAATCGCTCAATGATTTGGAGCCCTCGTGGAATGAAAATTTGAGATACTCGTATGCAATTGAGTGGAGAATTGACCGAAAGATCAGAACAGGGCACCACCGCAGAATAATTATGAGGTTTTATTCTATTGTGAAACTTTAACAGTAAACGGATTGGTCTATTACACGTAAAACAGTATAGTAGTTCGGAATACCTGCCGACATTGGACTGACCGATGAGTTGGCGCCCTTGCTCTGTGACACAAATCCGACCCAACCCAACCTAGCCTAACTAACCTAACCTATTCTAACCTGGTCCAGCCTAATCTAACCTATCCTAATCTTCCTGCGCATGAGGCGACGTGAGCGTGTGTGAAGACTCGTTTAGACCAGCATTTTTAAACGCAGGCCGGTTATCCGAACTGCAACCATCGGCATTAAAACAGTGCAGGTAAATTCGCTATTTTCGAAACAAAATTTGATTTTACGTAATAATAACTGCCAAATTCTTTTTAATGTCTGCCGGGTTGTCTGCAGGTACTCATCTGAAGGACCGCATAATCCTCATTATCAGCACTGAGGTTGTGCACCTGTTGGGTGGTATTTCAGTTTCAGTTTTCGGTTGCGGAAAACGTCAACGATGCAACGCAAACAGCACAACGCACGAACGATATGAAACGAAACTCACAACGTCAAAGCCTGCAGGCAACGCCATTTTGCATACGTCATTCCAGTACACACAACGTCAGCTTTTTTCGGAGGTTTCTTCTTCTTCCAATAATCAGTTGAGTCGATGGATTTGTTTGCAACAGTAGACTTGAACATTAATCCATTTGATATTAGAGTATTTATAATATCAACAGTTTCGAATTAGGCGTTGTTTCTTCCTGTTAGGACTTGGAAGGCGCAGGCCCAATCTCTCAGGATAAACCTAATTGACGCAACATTGTCGCTCATCATTACCACATTTTTTATTTTTTATTTTTTTTTTGTTGAAGCTAGCACATAATTTCAATGTGTGAAACATGACCTTTGGCAACTCTTCAATCTTGAATTCACGTTTACCAACTTTGGGGCCTGGTTGTTTATCTTTTTCTTCATAAATTAATTACTTTTTCAATAAATAAATAAACGAACGGGCCTGAATGAGAAATGAATTAACAAATGATAAATGATAAAAAATATCTTTTTTTTTTATTTTTCAGAATTAATTCAATTCTTATTCAGGCCCGTTCGTTTAATTATTTTATCTTCGAAAATTAATTCACAAAAAAATTAATTATTTGGGCTGACGAAAGGAAGACTAGGCCAAGTTACTTTTCTTCGATGTTGGATAAACGAGAAAAACTGTCCAAAAAATCGGAAAAGTTAGAACGTGAGGAAGAGTAGGCCAGCATACCGTGGCCTACGCTTCCTCATTCACATTTCTGTGATTGTTGCGTTTGAGGAAAACTAAGCCAGCCTATTGATTTTAGATTTGACAGACCTGGAAAAAAACTCCTGGGCAGACCTTCCGCCCAAAATGTAAAGTGGAAAATGAGCAAACACTGTGATGGCGGTGAAATTGAATGATTTTGTTTTGTGATTGACGGCACCAATAAAACGATTTGGTAGGTATAGGCCCTATTGTGTGTGTCTGTCTATTCTTCCTTTCAAAATGGAGTGAGGCGAGGGGCGAGGCCATGGTGACGGCGACATGAACTGCGTTCCCTCAAGTGTGTGATACGGCGTCCAAAAAAGAGGCAAAAATGGCCCATGCCTTTCGGTCAATCAAACGGTGAAGAAGGGCCCGGCCAAATAAAGAGAAGGGAAAGATGTTCGCTCTGGAGAGCAAGCGTTTTCTGACTTTTTCGTGGCTTGTCTGTGCCCCATGCGAAGTGTCATCACATGTTTTGCTTTTTTTTCATTGCCCATGTTGGATGGAGCCAGGGCCAAGGAAGACAGGACTTGTCCCTGGATGGAGCCATCAACTCAATGGCGCAGGCGCTACCTGCAGTGGTCATGTGTTCGCATCAATGAACTATAGGGTACACTGGAACGCGATCTTCATCTCTGCTCTGCATGTCCACTCGCTCGATCGCTGGGCGCCATCTTGCCGTCAACAGCTGGCGCAAAAGCATTGAGCGCAATGGGGGAGAACGCAAGATTGGCAAGCATTTTCAGGCATTTCCGATCGGAAACTTTTGCATTGTTTATATGCGGTAGAAAGGGCAGGAATTGGCGATTAATCGTGTGCAAACGGCATTATTTCTACTTGTCTCGTTCAAAAGATATGGCAACATTAAAAAAAACCTTCATTCAAGAATTTTGGAAAAGAAAGAAGAGTTTGGTGCGTTTTTTGCATCTTGCTCAAAATTTCGAAAAGATAGCGGTGGGTCATCAGCGTATGAAATGTAGGGGATGCCAAAAGCTATCCGTGAGCGCAAAAAGCACTGGAATCGGTGTTCATTCAGAGAAACGGCAGCCTTTCAAAAGTCAAGCTTTTCATCGGATTCACGCCTCGCGCTTGCATTGCCAACGCTGAGATCATTGACCTGGCGTGACCTCACGTACTGAGGCACACAAACATGAAACCCATGAAGTGGAGTGAGCATCATGGCTGCACAATAGCTGCATGACATGAATGGATGCTGTCTCTCTTCCTTTTGATTCGCCTGCGATTTGTCCACCATTTGAGTTGTTTGGCCACAGTTTGCTTCGAGTTTCAAACGCTGTCCGTTGTCCGTTATCAAAAATGGTGTCTGCGTGTGCTGCTTTCGGCTGTTCGTCCAGACAAGAAAAAGGGTGTACTTATTCATTCCACAGATTTCCACTGTCCGACAAGAATTTGACGGAACGTTGGATTGCTGCACTGAAGCGAGTGAACTTCAAACCCACTCCGAGATCCACACTTTGCAGCAGACATTTTCACCCAGATGATTTTTGGTCTGGCCACAAAAAGAAAACGTTGAAACCAAATACAGTTCCCAGTATTTTCGATTTTCCGGACCATTTGCAACCTGCAAAACCAGACAAACGCAGAAGGCCCACTTGCAGACGGTCAATACAATTTGGACTCTCGCCTAAAAAACCTAAATTGGACAGCTGCTTTCACGATTACGTCAAGACAAATGAAAACCTTCAAGCTCACTCACTGCCAGGCTGTTCAGTTGACCCGTCCTCTTCCAGAAATCCACGCCCGGACATTTCCAAACCCGGAGTGCAACAACGATCAAGTTTTAACTCTCCAACGAAGGTGAAATATCGCAGGAAATTGAAAGCGTTGCGAGAGAAACTCCGACGTCGAGATAGAAAGATT